>MPUH01000288.1:0-68728 GCA_001970955.1 Stentor coeruleus | reverse complement strand
TTTAAATTTAAAATTTTAAAATATTAAAATTTTTTTTTGCGTATTAGCGATACCTTGCTAGAGATATCCAAAAAAAAATTTTAAAAGTATTTATTGAATTCATGTTTTTGTGTACTCAAAGCAGAAGCTTATCAAATTATGAAATTCACTAGATTCTGTTATGATAGTATGAAAAGATATATAAAGAAATGCCAAGAGATCATTTTTTCTAATATTAAAAATGAAATGCTATAATTGGAGGGCCGGACATATAATTCAAATTAATGAATTAAATTTCAATAAGCGTAAATATTGCAGAAATCATAAGGTTGATAGAGTGTTGATTGTTGGAGGAGTAGAGCTTAAAGAAAGAAAGCATTTTTAATTCAAGTTGAAGAAAGAAGTAATAAAATTGTAAATGATATTATTAAAAACTATACCTATTCTGATTCTATCATAGAAACCAACTTTTTGGGAGGATATACCCAATATTTAGTAAGGTAATTTGGGATACCAAAGAGTAAATCGTTCAAAAAGGTTTATTTATTAAGAAATTAGCTATCATACAAACGAAATCTAAGGGAATTAGGATGACATCAAAATTAATATTTCATATCAAATCGCATTAAAAAATATCAAAGAAACTTTGATCAATTTTAAATGGTGTAGAAAACTGGCAAAAAGCTGTGGATGAGTTTTATTTGACCTATGAAAATATTTGGCTAGTATAGTAAGCAATCTTTATTTATTAGTTTATTTTTGAATTTTTTTGGTAAGTAGATAATTAAGAAAATATGTTTTGGGTTCCTATAGCAGGGATATAGTATAAGTGATATAGTTTTACAAAGATTTTCTTTAAGTTTATTGGGAATAAACAAAAATTCATTGTTAAATGGTTTAATAAACTATTAAATTTTTTTATCTTCCTAAGTTATATGCATTTTACATCAAACTTTAGAATCTTTAATAAAATATTATGCTGATATCTTGCTTCTATTTTGTTATAAGTAGATTTTGAATATCAGTACATAGTAGCTTCTGAATATTAAATAAGTAACTAGAGTTTGAAAAATGGTATATTACTTTGTTACTTAATATTTAATTTGCTATTGATTAAATTGAATTTTTTATAGTAGTAGATTTTATAAAATTCTTCAAAAACTTTCAAAAATTATTTTTTAATTCACTGCTTTTTTATATACTAAAAAAAATAGTCATTTTTGTCAGTGAAAATCAAAAAAATAGCTTTATTTTATTAACTTTTAACAAAAGTTTCTCAAACATAAAAGGTTACCTACTATTTTAACTACCAAAAATTATGTTTATCTAAACTTTCCTTTTCAATTCAAAAATAATAAAATTATTCTAATTATTAGCCCAGCCTCTTAATAAAATTAAACGAATAATGTCCCAGCCAAATTCATATATAAAGTATTATATTTAAAGGAATATAAATATAAGGCTTTACCTTTTCATCACACCCAACAATAATTTGAATCATCACACTTCTATTTAATCAAATAAATTCCTTACCTATTATCCTAATCCCTATCTTCTTAACCCGGAAATATACCTTTGATACCTTGTAATAATCTTTTCTAAATGCGCAGATTCTAATAAAGTAATATCCGCAATAGCAGAAGTTATAACATAAGGGTCCATATTTGATGCTGGTCTTCTGTCTTCAATATATCCTTTTTGGTTAGCTTCAGTGACTCGAGGAATTCTTATTGAAGCTCCACGATCAGCAACTCCAAAAGTAAAAGTTTTAAGATCTGAGGTCTCGCATCGACCAGAAAGTCTTTTTTCATTATCAACTCCTGTTAGGATAATATACCGACTATGAGCCTGTCCGAGTTTTTCTATATGATTTTTTACTACACCATAACCACCATCACTTCTCATTTTCAAAGTACTGTAGTTAGTATGGCAACCTGAACCATTCCAGTCATTTGACATAACAGGTTTCGGATCCCAACAGATGCAAACTCCAAAAAGCTCAGCACATCTTAGTAAGAGATACCGAGCGACCCACATTTCGTCACCAGACTCAATACCTTCACAGGGACCAATTTGGAACTCCCATTGTCCAGGCATAACTTCAGCGTTAGTTCCACTAATTTTTAAACCGCAATGAAGACATGCTCGTAAGTGAGCATCCATAACTTGTCTTCCAACAATGACGTCACTTCCTACTCCACAGTAATAAGGACCTTGTGGTTTCGGATATCCAGACACAGGAAATCCTAATGGCCAAGAGATTTCTTTTCTATACAATATATACTCTTGCTCTATACCAAACCAAGTTTTTTCACTTGTACATTTTTTAAAGATTTCAGCTGCGATTTCTCTGAAATTAGAATCTGTTGGCTCACCATTAGGATAATAAGTCTCACACCAAACTAAAATATGGCTACCTAATCGAAATGGGTCTGGAAATACAGCTTTGGGTTTGAGGATAACTTCACTGTCATGGCCTGATGCCTGATTTGTTGAAGAACCATCAAAATTCCAATCGGGAAGGTTGTCAAGGTCAATTTCTTCAGGTAATGTCATACATTTGGATCGTATATCGATAAGATTACCTCCTAGCCATATGTACTCGGCTATTATACGCCCATTTGTATTTCGTTCGGAAAAATCGATCACTGCTGATGAGAGTTCGTCCATTTATAGTGGTAGCCGTTTTTCTAGTAAATTTATGTATATTTGAAAATAACTTGATTTGTTTACTCTAAAGAACTGAAAATTGGTAAAAACTTTTTTTAGAATTTCAAGTATATAAAATGAATATATAGTTTTTGCAAGTCTTTTTTAGTATGTCTAAAGTTTTTTTGATTTAGTTTTATGGTTTTAAGTGTGGACTTGTAGAGTAGTTGGCTATTTTTTGAGATTTTGTATGATCGATGAGTTAGTTCGTAATGGATTGGTTTATTAGCAGAAATAAGAGTTTTTTCCTTCAATATGCAAAATTTGAGCTATTTAGTGAGTTTTGGGATTATATATATTCAATATTATTTAAGCTTGCTGACCTAGAAGATTCTAGAACTTGTAGTGTATTCTTATTTGATAAGTCTATAATAGTTGTATAATTTTCACTTTCGATTATTCACAAACTTGTTTAGTAGCGAGATTTATTAGCTTAAGCAGAAATAATCCTATTGGAAAGAGCCAACATACTTATTACAAACATAAATGTGGAGGTATATCTAATTACATGACATGTTTTTATGAAAAATGGTTTAAAATTTTATATTAAGTTTGAAACTTGCCTAACTTGCATTATTTAATTATTTAATAAGAATAAAACCTCATATTGTTTGTTAAAGTTGTTGAAATTTTTATATTATAAATTAGGCAGTGCTAATAAAATTAAAAAATTTTCTATAAAGCCTTTAAAAGTTTGTTTGCTAAGTTATATCAACTTTCTAAAACTCAAAGGTTCATTGTATATAATATTTACTTATAACTTTATGCATATTTACAAGCTTATTGCAATAAACAACTCCTGATTGTCCTTATAAAGCAATTTCTTTCAAATTATAATATATAAAATGTACAGAAATGGTATTATGGAAAGAATGCTTGGGAGTACTCCATCCTCAGAATCATCCATTATGCCCCAAGAAATCCCAGGGAAAGTTATAGTCGTCCATTATTGGGAAGATTTTGATACAGGACGACATTTGATACTCGAAGAAGAGGTCAATGAACATACAATACAAGATTTATTATTATCAATGCAAGAGAAAATCCTCAAAAACTTAGGAAAAAAGAAAGACATAAGCTGTTTGCTTGTAAGATTTTCTAATAAAGAAGGCAAACCTAAAATTGACATGCCGATTGTCCAAACCAGCCAAAAAGTCAATTCAGTAGCTTTTGAAAGATTTACAGTTTGTGACAAGGACTTAGATGAAAAAGCTAGACTTATATTGGAAGAAAGAGATACGTTTTCTGATAGGAGTACAACAAGTACAGTTGAAATTGAAGTAAAAAAATCACCGAAATGGTATATGAAGATAATATGCTGTATTAAAGACTAGTAGGGAAATATTATAAATATAACTAAAATATATATATCTATAATACAATCTGAAAATGATTTATAAAAATAAATTGTAGTTGTTTTCTATATATCTTGATTACATAATATAGTTTTTAATGCTTTAAGAGAGTTAATTGTAAAGATTTTTATTAAAATTTTCCATGTTGTTTGAGAACTCATTAGAATTTTTTCTCCTATTTAAGCTTGATACAACGATGTTACTTGGTTTAAATTTAAGAATTTTCAAAGTGTTTCACTTTCAGGATATAATGTGCATTCTTCATTGCTCTTATTTTCATATAAGAATATTTAAAGCTGTTTAGCCTTTTCAATAGTAACTGTAAGAATTTTACTAATTTTGCAGCGGCATTCTTAACTTTAGTTTTTGATTACATTTTTGTTTTTAGGCTGGGAAATTTCGCCTACTAAAATTAAGGATTTCATAAAGTTTAAATCTTTTTGCTATAGTATTTAAACTGCTTTCTTATGATTTTGAATTAGAGGTTTTAACTTTGAATTTAAAAAGCTGTGCAGGAATGATTTTAATCTTTAAGGAATCTTTTGACTTACAGTAGAAATTTGATATTATTAGTATTCCTGTTGATGATATTATATCAGTTTATATTATCTTTTATTGGGATAAGAATATAAAAAGTTTGCTAGTTTGGGTTTTTATGTTGATTTTGATATTGAATGATACGATTTTATATTTTGATTGTTGAAAATAAGATTATTATATTACCTAACATCTAAACATAGATATAAAATAACCAAAATTTATCATATAAATTTGTTATCAAAAAATTGTTATCCTGCAGTACTAATCATTAATATTATCACATACATAATATTAAAAATCCCTAATTCTAGCCCATCTCCTCAATTCAACATCATTCAATACAAAAAAAATAACAAAATCCTTACACTAAATATTAACTTCAGGCATAAGTTTAGATATAAAATACCCAATACACTTATCCACATTTCTCGGATGTCTTTTAACATCTATTTGTACAAAATCAATATCAAGTCTTTTAGCAAGATCAGCTGCCTGTTGCCATGGAATAATATTTTCATGTCCTTCAAAATAATTCCCAACTAAAAGCTTCGGAACTTTAGTCATAAGGTATTTATCTATAAAACTCACCAAATAAGGAACTTTTTCAAATGTATAAGGATAATGATGACCAAACATAATAATTACTCCTTGAATTCCACTTACAAATAGTTTCTTAAGGTCGATATATTGAGTTTGTCCTGCAACTTCATAAAGAAAGACTTCTATTATTACTGATGATGAGACTCTTATAACTTCAGAAGTAATTTCGGTGTTTATTGATGGAATATGCTCAGTTGGGAATACTTGATCACAAAATTTTTTGATAAATGAAGATTTTCCTGTACCTGGGTAACCTACTACAGCAAGTTTTAGTAAGTATTTGTCTTTTCCTGGATCGTGACCAAAGATTTTCTGAAATTCAGTCACGTCTAGGAAAGTGTTATCGTGAGCATCTTCCATGTTTTATTTTTCTGGGCTGCAATTTTTTTGTATATTTTTTGGAATTATGAGGAAGAATTATATAATAGTATATCAAAGATCAGGCATAGCATTTTAATTGTTTTATTGCATATTTAAGTTTCGCATTAAGTGATGGACTAAACCTCTAAATATGATCTGTTTAATCTAATTAATAATATGCTCTTGTTGCACATTTTTTTTAAATAATATATTAAAGCTTAGCAAAATTGAGATACTTGCATAAATTAGTTTATTAAATAAATATCGTAACTTTACAAAAAATCAATAGTCATAATAATTATATTATTTTTAATCATCATAAGCAGTTTCAGAAGTGTGATATTATTACTAAATCTGAATATTTATCATTAATATTAGTTATGAATTATCACTTAAGATTTATCACAAATTTACTTTTTGAACTTAAAAGATGAAGTTGTATTCTTTAATACAGATACATTATTCACCTACAAATTATTATTTTAAAAATTATCAAAGTATCCTATTAAAATCTTATATAATCTAATCTATTTCCTCATTTTCTTCATAAAAATATTCGCAGCCTTACCAACAGCTTCATTCACTGACGGTCC
The DNA here is from genome assembly GCA_001970955.1 of Stentor coeruleus. Taxonomy (NCBI): domain Eukaryota; phylum Ciliophora; class Heterotrichea; order Heterotrichida; family Stentoridae; genus Stentor; species Stentor coeruleus. The sequence continues at coordinate 62,592 of MPUH01000288.1, read as the reverse complement.
TTCAGATGGTGGATTTACACTGGGGCTTTTGGAAAAAGCCATAACAGCCTTATTCATAATCATAGTTGCTCTGCGCATTCTCTCAACTTTTTCCCCAATCAACTTACCAAAAAACTTACTATCCTGATTGCTTAAAAACTTTTTGCTGGACTGATACAATTTTTCTGCTTCATCAGGTTTTCCAACTTCAATATACAAAGTAATAAGATTTGCCACTGTATCTCCTGAACTTTCTAAAGCTAAAGAGTCATGAAAAGCAAAAATTGCATCTTGCAACAAGCCAGCTTTTTTTAATGAAGCACCTAAATTATTATACATCCCAGCAGATGGGTTTATAGATATAGCTTTCATATATTGGACAATAGCATCTTCATAATTCTTCATGAAAAAGTAGGCATTGCCCATAAGAACATAAGCTTCTAAACAATCAGGTAATTGCTTAAAAGTCCCAATAGCTTTATCATATTGACCTAAAGAATTATAACATTGACCTAATGCAACAGCAGCTTTTGTAAATGAAGCATCTAGGTTGATACTTTTTAAAAAAGATTGTATGGCAAGAGGGTAATTATTTAGTTCTTGGTAACACATCCCCATGTTAAAATTTAAAATTGCAGGGTTTCTCTCACCGATTTCCATAAGCTTTTCATATACTCTTATAGCATCTTGATAGTTTTTTGTTAAATAAAACATATTCCCTGTTTCTTCGTATAAAGTGTAATCAAATGGAGAACCATATGTAGCTTCTACTCGAGATTGTGCTACGGCTAAGAAAAGATAACATTCATTGTTTAGTTTATTGGCTAGAAGGAAACGTGCAGCGTATAAAACTGCGTCAATATAATCTTTTATTGACACTTCTGATGATGAAAATTCTGTTAGTGCATCAAAAGCTTCTATTCTGAAATCTTTTGATAGTAATTCGTATACTTTAGTTTTTATTGCTGAGGATTTTGATGGGATTTTTTCTAAGTGCATGTTGGGTCGAATTGCTTTGGAGATTGCACTGCCTAGAGCTGAAAAAAGCGGAGCTTTTTTGTCAACTTTCAGAAGATCCATTTTTTATTATAGCTAGAGATGGTTAGAAGATTATGAGTTTTGAAGAATTATGTGATTGAAATTGTGTTTATGATAATTTTTTAAAAGAATAAGTTGCATATTATTTATTAATTTTATATTTTTTTTAGATCTGACAAGCATTGTATAGTATTTAAGTTATTAATAAAATTTTTCATGAATTTCATCGTAAACATTTGCATAACTCAAAATAATATATCATAAACTAATCATAGAATTTACTTTAAAAATATAGCCTAACACTTTCTGCATATTCTTCAAATCCCACAACATTAATAGTTTCTTTGATGCAGTTTGAAGTTTAAACACATATTCCTTTTTGAATAAATTACAAGGCAAGTTCTCAATACGCTTCTTTTAGATTTTGATGTTCTCTAAAATTAAAGCTCTCAGTTGGCAACACTAAATCATAAATCCTTTTATAATAATTATTATTATTTTCTAAATAAAATTTATGAATAGGTATACCATTTGTTAAATTTCCCTGCAAATTAACCCGAATTCCTCCTACAACTGATTTATTTTTGTTGAAAAGTTTTATTACCTTAGAATCTACAGGCCTATCGTTTGGGACTGATACTTTGCTTCATGTACTAGCATAGTAAAAATTATAAGTACTAATTACAAACCCATAATCAATAATACTTTCATTAAGAAATGTATAATAAAAAAAATATAATGGCTGTATTTTAGTATTTCTGTAATAATTTCTTCATATCACAAGAAAATTTTCTAGAAATCAGTATTAAGGCAGAAATTATTTTTATTCTATCTCGTTGTTGATTAAAATAATCCTAACTAATTTATTCTAGTTTCTCAAGTATCTTCGCTATACCTTTTTCGATAGATTCTAATCTTTTTTCACTTGATACAAATTTTTCATCATGTTTTGATATCATATCTCTTATTTCTTTAACTTCTTTTTTAATGCTCATAATTTTCCCTTCCCATTGTGAATTTTCTTTTTTATCATTGCTGCAAGCCACTAAGTACATACCTTCATTTCCATAATTTCTTCGCCAGAAAATCATTGTTTCTATTTCTGAAAGTGAATCTGCCATCTCCATATAATCTATTTCTTTTGCCGAAAGCTGGAACTTATCAAAAGAATCTCCTAAAATCGAAATAAGCAAATTCAGCATAACTATAACATTAACAACTGTTGCAACAAAAAACGTTATATAAGTAATATCAAAAGTATTAGAATGATATCCACTACCAAGATTTAAATCATAAGCATACATCCATATTTCAGAAAGACTACCTTCTTGATAAATTCCACATATAATTCCAAAACTAAAAGTAGAATAAAAAAATATCAAAAGAAAAGAGTACACATCATGTAAGGCATTAAAAATAAGTCTAATATAATATCTTGTTATACTAAAACATCGAAATCCAGTAAGTCCCCTTAATACAGTTAAAACTGCAACAGTATAAGTAATTTGTTTATATTCAATATTATTTAAAAGAAAGCCTGCCCATATAAAACAAAGGACTAATCTAGAAGAATCAATCATATTCCAGTTTCCAAATAATTTGAATATATTTGGTAAGATCATATGAGCATAAATTACTCTTTTTTGTATTTGCTCTAAAATCAATAAACATTCAAAACCTATTACAACTATCGCTTGGATATATGATTCAGAAATATTAAGAGCAATAAGAGTCAATTGAATAAAAGAAAAATAAAGACTTAAAATCTCTTTATAAACTTCTGCTTGTAGATTAAGTTCACGTATTATTTCTATAAATAGTAGAAAGACTACTATGCTGTTTATAACAAAATCATAGCATGCACCTACTTTTCTACTATTTCTACAGCAGCATAATCCTAATTTAGTGAAGAAAAATCCGATTTGAAAACACATAGCAAGGATTTGTATTGCAAGTTCATTTTTTTCCAATGTAAGCAATGATATCACAAGACTCAAACTAATACAATGCATTATAGTTGTTGGTATTCTTTTATCATTAACGAGACTCATAATTATTGATATTATAAAAACTATACATCCTTCTGCAATGCTAAGATACCATGTTTCACTCCAGTCAATCCAAAACCCAATAAAAACACATCCAAATATAGAATATATAGCAATGAATAATGCAATAAATGGAATTGAAAGAGTTAAAGTCAAAGTTATAAGAGTTGCATAGATTATAAAGCAAAAAGGTTGAAATGAACTTAAAAATTGTAACCCAAGTGAACATAATCTAATTAAAGCGAGTGTTTGGTCCTTATCTACGTTACCCAAATACTTAAATATACCTAAAGATATGATTTGAACTAATTCTAACATAGCCAAAATAATATTGATTGCAATGAAGGCCCAAATAATTTTTGTATCTCCTTTATCAACAAATATTAACACAAAAATAAGTGGAATATTTGTCCAAATAAGTAAGCTTTGAATGAAAGCTATAAACCAGAGTTTATCCCACTTATATTTTATGAAATACATTACTAAAGGTTCTTTAAAAAGTGCTATATTCTGAGATGATGTAAGAGTTTGAAAGAACTCAACACTTCTTTTACTTCCTTCTCTTAGCGGAAGCCTAATTTTAGTATTCATAATTTGGCAATTTATAAGTTCGCTTTCCCCTGGGATATTATCAAAAATATTATAAGCATTTTTAGCAATACTAATTTCAGCTAAAGATATCCCTTTACATTCAGGAAACTTAGAAGAATCACAAAATCTTGGTTTATTTTGAGTATTAATTAGTAATTCCAATAACTCAGGTAAATGCAAAGACCCTGCTGATAAATATCCACTTATTTCATTTTCTATCAATTTATAAGTATCTGAATTATCTCCTGAACTTTTTATATTGCTTATAACTAATTTAAGAAGCCAATCAGCACATTTTACAGCTTTAACCTTAATAGCAAAAAGTAAAAAAGAACATTCCATATCACCAAGTTGAGGATGATTACATTTTTCTATTGAAAGTTTGAATTTTGTTTTCTCGTATATGTAAATTAAAGTTTCAAAATAATCTTCACTTATAATACTAAATAAGGTTAAAGTTTTAGATTGGTCTATATTGTGGAGATAAATCAAAGCTAATTCATTTTTTAAATCTCGATCATAGTAAAACATTTTTTTCTTTCTCTGGCTGTTTTCGTGGTAGTAACCGTATCTGTCTAGGATTTTTATTGAAAATTTGTTATAGGCTTCGAATGATATAAGGAGAAGTGCTTGACTTGTTGCTTTAACTTCATCTTTGCGGTTAAGTTCTCCCCAAATTGCGTAAATTATCGGAGACAATCCTAAATTATCTTTTTCTAGACCATTTCCAGGTAAATTACAACAATTTTTATTTTCTTTTGGGTCTAATATTTCAAAAATCTTCTCAATTTCGCCTTCGAAAGCTAAGAAATGGACTAAATATCTATCTTTATTTTTTCTAATGTTCTTTTCAGCAATAATTTTTCTTGTATCCCATGTAACGCTAGAACTCCAAAAATTATCAACATCCACCTCAGTATCATCTTCTAAACTCTTTAAAGATTCCGTTAGAACATAATCATCATATTTCTCATTATCATTCACTAAATTATTATTTTTGCTTTCAACATTCTCAACAAAAACTTCATCTTCTTTATGCTCAAACGACTTTTCTAATAAAAGATGTTTATTTTCCTGAGATTCAACATTGTCAATTTTTCTAGTTGTCACAATGCTATTTTCAAAGATCTTCACCTCGGCAGTTTTTTCTTCCATCATATTTATGTTAACAAAAAATAATAATACTTTAATCTAACTATTTTGATACTGAAAGTGTGTATATTATTGATTGATAATTTCATATTAAAGTTTTATTGATTTTTGTTGATTTAACAATAAGAAGAAATGATGAGAAAAAGTTTAAAAAAATTGAAGGATACTTAAAGGTTTTAGTTATTTAAAAAAAATTTATACACACTGTATAAGCTAGGCAATTGTATATATGAGGTAAAATTTCGCTCATAGAAAATGCTCTATTTAAACAGATTTTATTGTATGCTTATTTGGAAATCAACATGTTAACATTTTTTAGATGAATTTTGAGTTTGGCGCTTACAACACAAAATTATATTCTCAAATTTGATTTTGATTTACTATTAATAGGATTATATCAATCAACATATTTTTTTCATTTTTTAACACACTGAGTAAGAGCTAAGCCTTGTGCTAAATTTAATTGTTAGCGAAAATATTTTAGGAAATTCTACATAAAATGATATGTAGTTTTACAATTAATATTTTTTTCATACCTTTTTACTAAAATAATCTTAAAATTCTTATGGAAATCTAAGCTAATTATATCTCAAATAATCAAATAATTATCTTACAGACTCTTTCATTATAGCATCAAATTCATCTTCTAAGTCAATAACATATTGATTCTTATTGTTTGAAAATTCTTGCAAACCAGTATTATTAATAGCTATTTCCACATTCTCATCATATATTCTCACATCATCTTTTTTTTCATCAACAACCAAACCTTCATCTTCAAAGTTCATCCTCACATCTTCCTTTATTTCTTCCTTATACTCCTCTTTAAATTCATCATTTACTTCATTTTTCACTTCAATTTTAACTTTTTTTGTAGGTTTCATAGTATGATTCAATATCCAAAAACTAACTTTTTCTTCTTTAACACCCAGATTTTTAGCAACTTCAGTTATAGATGATCCTTCAATATACATAGCAATAGCTTTATTTTTAAGTTCTTTTGTATGGGTTTTGATTTTTTCAGGAGGTAATTCATTGAGTAAAATATTAATAATTTCAGCTGGGACTTTGAATTGTTGAGCTGTGAATTCAATACCCTTAGTTTTTGCTAAGCTTACAATATATTCTCTTAATTTAACAAAAAAAGGATGTTTATCGAAATCAATATTTTTTATCCATTGATGTATGCTGTTATTTTCTATACATTGCAGTGATGAGACATGATTAATCCCATTCATCATAGCTAAAATCGCAATATCATCCATTTTAGGTAGTTTTATTATTATAAATGTGCTTTTATATATGAAAAAGATTTTTGCATTCAGCCCCCTATATTTTTGGAAATTGGTATAGATATTTGATATTGCCCCATTATATAGACCCATTAAAATAATAATTTTACTTAATAGTGCTTTATAATATAAATTTATAGTATCTTGTAATACCATATCCAAGAATTTATTTTATCTCAATAACTTCTTTATTCTGAAATATTAGCATAATTTTTCAATTTAACCTTTTCCCTACTTACTAGCAAACTAACCCAAAATTTATCTAACTTAAAAAAATACCGCAACAAAATTCGGGCTCAATAAAAAAAACCTAGATTATATAAATTATTCATGGAAAAATATCATGAACCAACAGACGCAATCGCAAAGCTTTTTCGAGCCCTAGACATAGTATTTATTATACAGAATCATGATGGTTACATTACAATTGAAGACCTTTCTCTAACATTCAAATCAATCCATCTACGTCCACCACTCAAAGAAATCAAAGCCATCCTCGGCCAAGCAGGGACTTTAAAACTTAATTTTCAACAAGTAATCCTCATAAAGTTCCAAACATTAAGACTATCTAAAAAACGTTGTGAACTTAACGTTGTAGCAGATTTCAAGAAATTCGAAGATAAACAGTACAAAGGGTATATAACACAAAAAAGTATCGAAGATTCTCTGTTTATAGAAGGACATTCTCGTTCAGATATCACATACATAACTAATACTCTTATGAAAATCGACCATAACCATGACGGATTTATAACCTATAAAGAACTTTACAATTTTCTTATGGGGACAATCCCCGAAGAATGGATTCGTTGGCTAGTTGAAAAGTAATCACTAAATAGTGCTGATCGTGGGGTATCACAAGATCTTCTAATTTCTATGATGCAAGATAATGGCTTCAATGGTAAAGCTGTTGAAGAATTTTTAAACACTTATCTTGATATTAAAGCTAAACAATAATTTCAATATTAACTTGTTATCTAAAGTTTTTTAAATTTCTCATATAAATTCATATAAATCACTAAACCTATTGTAATTTTGCTTATCCTTGGCTGAGCTCCTGTAAATAATCCTTTTAACCCTTCTTCTTTATATAAACTAGATACTGCTTTTAGAGTATTTTTATCATACTCATTAAAACAGCAATATCTAGTTTGGATTTTTGTTTTAATGACATCAAATGGATGGGTTATTATAGCTGATATTAATGAACCAAAAAATGAAGAATAGGTTCGAGCCATGAGAGGGTTATCGTTTTTCAGCTTTTTATATGAGTTTTCATATAGAGTAAAATAAGTAAATGAAAAAATCATATCTCTATATAGAGTAACTTTAAGCCCATTGAATGTGATTTTAAACTCACCTATACCTGTACCTTGGATTGAAGTCCTAAGTCTTTCTATAGGTAAAGTTGTTATAACTGCTATAAGTCTACTTGCTAAAGCTGCAAATCCACAGCCCCAGCTTTCTGATAAAGAAAGGAATTTAGGTTTAAAATATTCATAGCAAGGATAATATACTATATTTGATGAGAAAGTTGATATTGAACTTGATATTAAACCTCTCCATAAGGTTTTTAAACCTGTTTTCTTTACTAGAATAGTTGCTGTTTGAAGGGGATTCATTCTAGTAACTGATGATATTTGCGTATTTTTTACAACATCGAATGGGGCAAGACATAGTGAATAGACAAATGTTGAAAATGCAGAACTTTTTATTGCTGTCCTGACACTTGCTGGCTCTGTCATTTATTTTATTATCTCATGATGTATTTAGATAAAATATACTGTAGAATACTTGTATTTAGATAAAATATACTGTAAAATACTTGTTGTTGACAAATTACAATTAAATATTTGATTTTTATAAAAGATAATTTATAAATGGTTGAATTTATTATAATCCAACATGAAATTCTTCTGAACAATAAACTTTGTCACTTTTTTCATGTAAAAAAAATTTAAATTTATACTTTTTTAAAAGTAATTTCAGAGCATTTTCCATGTAGTGATCTAAACATTAAAAAAGTATCTCTTTTAACTATAAACTCTATCTTAATTTTCTTCCATGCATTTGAAAAACTTAAGTATTTTGAGGATTCTTAAATATCATACCATCTCATTTTTCCTAAGTAATTATTTAAATCTTATGTTTGACAACTTTGAAGTAACGATTATTCGAGTTGAAGGTCTTGGAAATATTTCAAAGGCCTCATGCTGTGTGTATATGAACGATGAACTTGCTGATTCTGTGAGTATCAAAGATTTGGAATCAGCACAGCATATATGTACAGTACCTTCAAAAGGGGAAATACGTTTTAGTGTAGAAGATCTTATATGTAAAGCTAGTGTCAGGTTCGATATCAATATTATCAAATGTCAAGGTTATCACTGGCTTCCTATGTTTCCTGATGGTATTGATATAATTACTGAGGTTCCTGAAGAAGTTGGCTTGCCAAGGATTTTACTCATTTTCCAGTCTAGGAAGTTCTTGTCCCCAGTCATTGAAATAACAGAAACCTCAGAAATTAGCGAAAATGTTGAATACGCAGAAATAACCGAAGTCCCAACCGAAGAAATAAGCAAAAATGTTGAACTTAGAATGAAAATCATGGATCTTGAGCAAAACATCCAACTAGAAAAATTCAACCAAATTCAAAACATCGATAAAATAACCCGTGACTACAAAGCCAACCTTGACAAACTAAATTTTGAAGTAGAAAAATACAAAATTTGGTCTGAAAAATACAAAACCAAATGCACAACATTATCAGAGGATTTAGATAAAAAAAGCAAACTTTTACTTGATTCTGAAGATGAAAAAGAAATGCTTAAAGCTGAATTAAATTTATATAAGACTAAACATTCTGAATTGATTATAGCACAAGAGAAAATGCATCAGATTTTAAATAGTAAAGATAAAGAAATCAGTTTATTAAAAGCTATTAGTGAAGTGCAGAAAAAAGATTTTGAATGTGTTAGTCAAGAATGTGTGAGTGTTGTGCAGAAAAAAGAACAAAAAAAGAAGAAAAGTAAATTGATTGATTTTTCCATTGAGAAAAAACCTATTGATGCTAAGCAGTTTGAGACTTTAGATAATGCGGATATTATACAAATGCATTTACAGGAAAATTTGAGCAAATTAAAATTGGAAGGGTTTTTTTCTAGGAGTAATGAGCAGTATTATAAAGTTGGGTGCAAAAAAGTTGCTGTTGTTTTGAAGAATGGGAGCATTTACTGCAAAATAGGAGATACTTATAAAACTCTTGAAAACTATATTTATGCTCATTGCACTCAAGAATTAGAAAACTTCATCAAAAAAAGAGCGAATTCAAAGCCGGGACATCGACGATATCACACTTTTTCGAATTCTTTTGACAATACCTTAACAGTTGAGAATAAAATTATCAAACCTGAGCCTGAACCCAAAAAAATCCTCCGAGGTAAAAATAAGTCTATCACACCTCAGCTAGCTAGGAATTCAAAAAGTAAGCTTTTATCCTAATGCAAATAAGATTCAGTCTTTTTCTCTTAAACTCATAATAAAATGCGATTCGAAATTTTATTTATAAATGGCAATATTTGGCCGTGGAATCCATGATTTTACAATCAAGTTCTTAGGGTACTATTTAATATTCCAAGCTGGAAGAATCACATTCACTGATTACGTTGTACTTGAATCTATGAACCAAGAACTGAATAAAATATGCGAAAATTATCATGCAATGATTCAGGAAGACTTTCAAAAGGTAGTAACTAAAGATAATACAAAGTCAGCTTAATAAATATTAAAATATTATGTTCTGATTCTTTGAAAACTAGCTTTGTAGCGAATTTGCTATAAAAGTTATATAATTTTACTTTTGGCAATTGTTTACTTAGATTATGTAAGGTATTTATAAAGGGTTAAAGATTGAAAAATGTTGTGGAATAGTTTCTAAAGGTTTTACAACATTTATGATTATTGAATGCTCTATAAAGAAAAAGATAATATTACATAGAAACTTATTTATAATGTGAAATANTTGTTTACTTAGATTATGTAAGGTATTTATAAAGGGTTAAAGATTGAAAAATGTTGTGGAATAGATGCTAAAGGTTTTACAACATTTATGATTATTGAATGCTCTATAAAGAAAAAGATAATATTACATAGAAATTTATTTATAATGTGAAATGCTATGACAAATAATTATTTATCCCCAAAATCTACCAAAAAAAGTTTTTCCCTCAAAATTTTTATCTTCTCCTCAACAAATTTTATAAATACTCCGATCTTGTAATAAACCATAAAATCTACCCACACCCCATATTCATCTCCCTATAATTTTTCTAATCTTCCTTCCAACACACATAATTAATAAATCTAATTTTCATCTTTAAAACTTATTCCAAATCTACTAAGCCTATCCATCCTAATACAAAGTCAATCATTAAACTAATGAAAGCATCATATCTTTAAATTCCTTAAAGTCGACCATCTCATCTCCATTCTGATCTACATCTAATATAAGCTTAGAATATGCCCCTAACTGTAGCCTTGTATTTGATTCTAGCATTAACTTCAGCTCTTCTGCTGATATTTTCCCATTTTGATCCTTATCAAAAGCTTGAAATGCAGCTTCAAGTCTTTCAATTGACAAAAGTTTTTTTCTATCCATAGCAGCTGCTAGAAATTCTGAATAATCAATAAACCCACTTCTATCTGTGTCAACTCTAACCATTATTGCATGTATTTCTTCATCAGTTAATGATGTGCCAAAAAGTTTTTTGCAGAAAGTTGTCAGTTCACCTTCATTAATTTTACCATCACCAGAAGTATCGAAGGATTTAAAAATACTTGCAAGTTCGTTTCTTTCACTTTGGCTTAGGAGTTGTGTTGCTATAAATCTAATGACAGCTCTTTGGAACTTGGAGGTTTCTCTAAAGGATTTAAGGTTGTTTGAAACTTGTTCAAGAAGAGATGAGTTGATTTCAGGGTTTCTACTTGCTTGAACCCAAGGAAGATTATAAGCTTCATCTGCAGATATTCGTTTTGATGGGTTTAGTTCAAGAAAACGTTTTATTAAGCTTTTGGCATCATTAGACAAATTAATCCATTCAGGGGAGTTTATATTGAACTCTCCTTTTATTATCAACCCAATCGCAGCTTTTTTCGACTTTGCCATAAACGGGAGTTTTCCTGTTAAAAGTATATACATAATAACTCCACAGCTCCACATATCGCATTTTTCTGTATAGCTTTTCCTAAATATCTCCGGGGCTATATAATTAATTGTCCCAATCATCTGAGAAAGTTTCTTCCCAGGCTGTATTTCCACTGCCGTACCAAAATCCACAATTTTTATATTCTTCGCAGTCTGACTTTCCAATAACATATTCTCAAGTTTTAAATCCCTATGCACAATATTCAATGAATGCATATAAAAAACCGCAGACAAAATCTGCTTCATATAAAAAGATGTGTCTGATTCATTCAAACATCCATTTTTTACTATCGAATCAAGTAGTTCTCCTCCTTTACATATCTCCATAACAACATATAAATTGAACTCATCTTCATAAAATTCATACACTTTTACTATATGCGGATGATCAAGTTTTTTCAATATTTCTACTTCGTTTATAACTTTTTTCCGTGATTCTTCATTTTGCAGTTTGAATTTATTAATAATTTTTATTGCCCTTTGTTCCCTTGTTGTCTTTTGTGTCGCTGCAACTACTGTACCATAAGACCCACTTCCAAGACTTTCTTTGATTTCGTAAAAAGTGTATATTGATTCTGGAAGACCTTGGACAAATTGACCTGGGAAAAGCACAACAGAACCTCGGATATTACGACCGCTTCGTTTTTGAAATAGCCCACAGCCCATATAAATATAATAAAGGTATTTTAACTTTTAGATAATATGAGGCACTAATATTATTATGATTTTGATAAGAAATAATGAAACTATTTTGTTTAAAGATTTATAGTGTATGTATGAAGATTAATAGATTGACTAATTAAAGCAAGGGTGATTTTGATTAATATAATCTAAGAATATAACGCCTATTGCTTATTAGAAATAACTTCTATCGGTGCCTGAACTTTCCATCCAGCATCCCTAAGTTCCTTTTTATTAACATCCTCCATACCAAAAATAACTTTAGAACTCAAACCTTTCTGCAACGGCTCCTCCAAGTACTTCTTCGCAACTTCAATAATTTTCTCCCTATTCACCCCAATTAGCCTTTCTCTATATCTTTGTTTCATCTCTAAATCAATCTCTAAATATCATTTACTATACAAAAATTTGTCAATACCTTTATCATAAACAGCAACAGGTTTATCTATTTTACTAAAAACCCCAAGTTTTCCTTCATCAATATCCCTATCAGTAAATCTCCCTTCACAAAACTCTATAATCGATTTTTCAAAAGCATTAAAAGTCTTCAATGTGTTTGGATCTCTAAAAGATGATAAAACAATAGTCCCTAAAGCTGAGTCTACTTTAGCCCCAGCACCATAAGCACCTCCTTTTTCTCTAACTTCTTTAAGTAAAGATTTCATAGACATGATTTCACATAAAATCTTTAATACTGGATAGTCTTCTGAATCATAATGTGTTCCCATAAAAGCTTCTACTATATAATTCACTTGTATTGGTAATGTAAAATATGCTTGATATACAAATGGATCGAATTTTGGATATTCAGATGGAGGTCTTAGGTCTTCAAAGTTTGGATAAGTGTGTTTTAAAGAGTTTTCTAAGAAAGATAATCTTTCGCTGATTAGGTCTTGATTTTTTTCTTCAGAGGTATGGACAAGGAATTCAAGATGGGATTTATTGAGGATGAAGGAATGAATTTGTTTGAGTTTTAATAGGATGTCATCGAGGATTTTTGTACCGGAAATTGCATTCATTAGCTGAGCGGCTAGGTTGCAATCATGTTTGAGGATTTCTAAACTTTCATAAGAATTAGCGGCTGATGTTAGAGAAGATGAGGCTAAGCTGCTACCATAGTTTGTACCTGAGTCTAAGAGATCTTGAGTACGTCCTTTAACGCTTCTTTGGATGAGGTTTGTTATATGTTCATATTCATCAAACCTTAACTGTGTAAGGAACTCTGTGAGTATTTCAAAAGCATTATCAATATTCCTATCTAAAAACGCGATTTTCATGACAAACTGCTCAGAATGTCTATCAATAGTATCATTTTCCGACCTGGAAATATAAGAACTTGTAATCCCTGCTACAGTATACAAATCTTTTATAATATCAAACTCATTATAAGAATGTTTTTCTGTCCCCAAACTATTAATCAACCCTCTATACATAGGTAAAAGCCCTCTAAGTTCAACAGGTAAATCATAAATATTTGTTTTAAGCCTTATATAACTAATCCCATTAGTCGGTTGGATAATATACTTTACTGGCATTCCTCCAACAACTACTTCCTGACTATAATTAACGCTTTTTTCCATCTTTTCTATATCCTCAACCTTAAGTGTTGGAAGTAAATCCACATTTTGCTCTTTATTCTGAACTACCAACAACTCTTTAGTTTCTTCATTAATCTTAACCGAACTTTCCTCAGTTAGTTTTTCCTTCATTTCTAATAAACTTTTAGCTTCTTTTTCATTCAAATTCAACATAAATTCTGAATCTGGTACTGTTAAAATCCTTACATAATTTGTGTTTTCAAGCAAATATTTAGTTATCAAATCTTGGAATACAGGCTCATCTTTAGCTAGTTGTGTTCTTAACATATCAATAAATTCATTAAGTTTTAAAGGGATTAATGGATCTTGACTATGTAAAGTAAATGGTATCATTGATGATATAAGCATAAGCCCATAGTTTTCTTTTACTTCTTTATTTCTTATTTCAAATTGATGCAAAGCTGACTCAAGAAGTGCTTTATCGAATCCAGTTTCAACAAGTTTTTTAAGGGTTTTCAATATAGTTTCTTCTACTTTTTTATCATCTTTTTCAGATATCCCGTTAAGCCCAATAGTAAATGTTCCTTGCCTTGTACTAAAATCATATCCATAACCTTGAACATAATCACTTCCTAATTCAGATTCTAATAAAGCTTTAAACATTGGAGAATCTTGGCTGTCAAATAAAGCTGTACTCATAATACCAAGTAAAAATGTTGTATAAGGATCTTTAGATATATCATTACAAACATAAGTTTTTGCGTATTTACAAGGCTTATTTGGGTTTGTTGGTACTGCATCAGGAGGTACTTTTAATATTATTTGGTCTTTTTTTGATATCTTTTTTGCAATACCAACTTGGGTATTGATCTTTATTTTCTCAAATTTGCCCAAAGCGTTTATTTCGAGTTCATCCATGCATTTTTTAATGTCCATGTCTCCGTAGAAAAAAAAAGTGCTATTGGAAGGGTGGTAAAAGTTTTTATGGAAATCTTGCAAGTCGGAGTATTTTAGATTTGGGATGCTTAGATGGTCACCGCCTGAGTTATTTTCATAACAAGTTCCATTGGGATGCTTAGAGGGTCACCGCCTGAGTTATTTTCATAACAAGTTCCAGGTAATGATTCTTTCATTATGTTTTGTATTAAATACTCATTCGGGTCTGATGCTCTACCTTTCATTTCATTAAAAACAACACCTTTATATTGAAGTTTATCATTAAGGAACTCAACTCTCCATGCTTCTTGAAGGAAATCAGGATAAGATAACAAAGGGAAGAAACATGCGTCTAAATATACTGAAAGCAGATTAGAAAAGTCTTTAGGATTTTGTGTTGAGAAAGGGTACATTGTAAAATCAGAGCCAGTCCAAGCATTCATATAAGAGTTTAAGCTTCTACTAAGCATTTTCATAAACGGGTCACGAACTGGATATTTTTGAGATCCACACAAAGTTATATGCTCAAGGCAATGAGCCACCCCAGTATCATCATTTGGAGTTGTCCTAAACATAACAGCAAAAGCTTTGTGCGATCTATTGCGTCTAAATGTATAAGCTTAGTACCAAGTTTATCATGCTCATAAACATTGGAAGTTAGTTTGAATTCTGGATGACTTTGAGTTTTTTTTAATACCCAAGCAAATCTCCTTTGCAGCATTTTTATTAGGTTTTTGATTTCGACTTGTGAGGAAGGTTAAAGGAATTAGATTTGGAAAGGATTTAAATGTATTGGGTTTAAATTGTCACTATGAAGTTTTAAGATGATGAAATAGGAAAATAGGGTAGATGATGAATGATGGAAGATATAATACATTTTATTATAAGATTAGCTTAATTTGGAGAATTTTTAAATAAAATACTATAATTTATAATGAGATAATGCAAATTACAAAATCTTGAGAAGATTCTCACTAAGCTTCTTATTATTATATCAAAAAATGTTCAGATAAAATCCTTACTGCAACTTTCAAAAAGAAAAAATAGCGCCTACACTAAAACTTCATCTAAATCCATAACTTAAAAATATCCTGGAGAAAAATACCTAAAAGGCTCTTGCCTCTCTTACAATTTCAACAATAAACTTGTCATGGCCAATAAAAATTAAAATTTTATCATATAAACATTTATCCTTTAATCAAGTTTATTAATATAAATCTTCAAAATTCATTCAACTAAATAACCTTAATCATATTATCCTTCTCATCAGGCTATGATTATAATTAAATCACAAAATGCTTGATAACATATACCCATACTGAAGATATATCATCAGGTTCTAAAACAAATTTAATGAAAACAATAAGATTTTCTTATGTATAAATGTTAAGTGTTATATAATTAAATATGCATCTAATATAATAAAATTCTTTTTTACCTAAAATTGATAAAAGACCTTGATTGCTCATAAATCATATGAAACATAGAAAAAAATTGTAAGTTTTAATAAATCTTAATGGTACAAATTTTGTAAGCTTAAATTTAAAATTACCTTATAGTAATATTTAAATATAATGAAAGATGCCAATGAGTACTTTCATTATAAATTCAATACAGCATTGTATTTTCTATAGAATTCACTTAAGATAATTATATCCATATAGTCCTATATAAAAATTTTATACTTAGAATAAAGTAAAAGCTCAAAACTATAAAACTATATCTAATATATAATAAACTACAAAAAATTATTAATTTTTACACCTGTAGCCACATCATTTTTATCCCTAACTATATTATCAAAAGCAAGCTTAGAGTTTTCTTCACCAAAGCTAATTTTTGTATAAATTATCCTAATATTCTATTAAAAATACTATATAATAAGAATAAGATTTTTATAATGCTAACAATATTATGAGTGAACATAATGATGAACTTGATATAATCTCAGAGCCAGATGAGAAGAAATCCGAACAAGAGATTCATTTGTATAAAGATGCCTATAAAGACTCTTATTTTTTCGATGAGCTTCAAACTCACGAGCCTTTAGATTGGGTGAATATTCCAAGACCTTTGCAGTTAGTCTTAAATTCTATGAAAAAGTGTCTGATTTCTAATAACAAGCAACTTTCTGAAGTAACTGATAAAGTCCACTTCTTGACTACACGATATAAGAAAAAATTAGAGACCCATGACGATGAAATAATAATATTGAAAAGAGACCTGAAAAACATGCATGATGGGATGATAAAACTCCTTGCTGATGCAAAACAATCACTTAATAATGACTTGTTTGAATATAAAAAACTGAGTCAAAAAGATCTGGAGTTTAATAAGAAAAATATTGATGGGAAAATCGCTTATATGGATGATCAAATTTTTAGCGTTAAGAAATTTGTTAATTCTTTGCCAACACCTGATGAGTTGGACAGGAAAATCAAAAATACTATAGACAAAGCATCAGAAGTATTAAAAGATAATTTAGTCAATAATTATATACAGCCTGAAGTGTATACATTGAAAAACTTTGCTAATCAGATATTTGATTTTTCTAGCAATTTTAAAAATGAATTCGAAGAATTCAAACAAAAGTCTCAGGTTAAAATCCAAGATGTCGAAAAAAGCGCTTCAGTCTCTTATCATATGCTTTCAGATAGTATAAAAAACTCAACAGATAAAATAAACGAAGAAATCATTAGAAATAAAGAAGATTTTAATTATAAACAAGAAAGACATGCGAAAAGCATCGAAGCTTTAACCACATCTTTTCATGAACTAAACCACAAAAATTTCTTAGAATTCAAATCTATAACCAAAGAAATAGACTCAGTAAAGCACAAATCAACTATAATATCTGAAGAAATTTTCCATATGAAAAAAGAAATAAAAGAACTAAGAGAATTAGAAGAAAGGATGTATCAAGATTCAGGGGAGTATCATATGGATAGATCAAGAAACCCATCAGAATATTTTACAAACCTTCCTAATACTTTAAGTGCCCATGATCAAGACTATAGTTTAAATCCTCATATAGAAAATAATATACCTCAAATAGATTCTCAGATATCTTATACAGATACTAATAATGATCCTATTATATCTCATATAGAAACTCATATTCCTCATATAAACACTAATTTCCCTCATATTAAAAATAATCCAGTTATCCCTGAAGAAACAAATCTTAATGAGTCTGAATCTCCAACAGAAGAAAAATCCATACCTGGCATAATCAGAAACCCTTTAGAAACTTATCAGCCTCGTCAATCTAATCCTAAATATTCAAATCCTTCCCCAATACATTTACAAGTTCCAAGTACAAGTTCCAAACAAAAAACTACAGCTTTTACTAGATTAGCTCCTAAGAAAAGAGGTAATTCTCAAGTTCCTGAAGATATATATGCCACAGTATCTAAACTTCAAAAATATGTCAATAAAAAAATCGATATTTTTGAAGAAAAACTTAATAAAGAAATCAATGAAACCGTTATCCCACTTGAACAGAAACTTAAATCAAGTATCAATGCTAATGAAATGGATTTTTCCGAAATCAAACAGAAACTCGCTTGGCTGCCTATGAATTTTTCCCAACTAAAAGGCAAAGATCCAACTGAAGCGAGGATTTTTACTATAGAAGCTAGACTAAGGACTGAAGAAAATGCTAGAATAGAAGCTTTTAATAAATGTATGGCTGCGATAAGTTCTGTTAGCATGACAACTTCTCCAACACTTGATCAAGATTTAATGCTTCCACCTATAAGGACTTTAAGTGTAACTCATGAAAGGAATTTTTCTCAAGATTCTGGGCTTGTTTCTGATCTTAGAAAACAAACAGAGAGTGAGTTTGGGAAAAAAGATAATATCACTGGGGTTTTTAGTACTAGTATGGAGTTTCCTGTGAGAGGGAATTATTTTAAGAAGTTTTCATTGAGGAAAACTATGAATGGTGGGTTTAGAGAAAGTACTTTTCTTAGTAAAAAGTAGTTAAAATATAATAAAAGTTATATGGTTTTGAATTTTGCTTAGAATTTTATGTGATTTTTGAGCTGTTTTATTTAGAAATTCGTGTATTTTATTGTTTTAAAGATGATTATGAATAATAACTAGTCTAATTTTCTTATAATATTGGAAAAAACTTTCAAATGCTTTTTAGCTGAATTTTTCGATGGAGACTCAGGTTCTTCGATTTTATATTTATTCATGTCTGAATCGTTTATTGAGACATTTTTTATGTCCTCTAAATCATCAAATTCTTCTTCTAAACAATCATTATCATCATCTTTAAACTTAGTCCTATCATTCAAAGACAACTGATGCTTAAGGATTTCCGCATTAATTTTCGTCTTATGTTTCTTATAATTCTCAATCCTATCAAGTTCCTGCATAGGGTCAAAATTAGTCCTAGTATTAGGGTCTTTCGGACATTCCTTCGGTCCATGTCCAGCTTCTCTACAATTCTAAATATACCTCACAGAACAAAACTTCATATTTTCCTCTTTTAATTTTTCTTGTCCATCTTCATCATCACCTGAAATATGTTTAGAAACAACACATCCTTTAGCATTAATTTCTATTTTCCCACAACACCAAAACATATTCCCATTGTATTTCGACATGTGTATTTTACAAGACCAATTAAAATTCTCTTCTTCTTTATACATTTTCTTACAATTTTTACATACTTTATGGACTTTGTTTTTGAAGATATAATTATTAATGCTTTTACGAAGTATTGTTGTTTCATTTGTCAATGTGTTTTTTTGAT
Source organism: Stentor coeruleus (assembly GCA_001970955.1). Classification (NCBI taxonomy): domain Eukaryota; phylum Ciliophora; class Heterotrichea; order Heterotrichida; family Stentoridae; genus Stentor; species Stentor coeruleus. Next base: position 43,369 of record MPUH01000288.1, on the reverse strand, counting down.
GCTCTAATTCTTGGTTGTTTTTTTCTAAGGATTCGTTTAGAGCAGATAAAGCTTTGTTTTCTTCGTTTAGGATTTGGGATTTTTCTTTGAAGAATTTGAGTATTTTTGTGTGTTTTTGCTCTTTGGTTTGTTGGAATGATAGGATTAAGTCGATATCTTGACGCATTTTTTTATGTGAAGAGACTATGCTTTGAAGATTTGAATGCAGTTTGAAGTCGTTTTTGTATATTTTGTTTAGTGTTCTTTGGATAAGAAGTGATTCTTCAAGAAGTTTGTTATGTCCAGCATTGGGTGTCGCAAGGCTGGCAAAGCTCAAACTTAAATTTTTAAGTTTGTCGCATATTATTTCATTTTCAATTTGAAGAAGAGTATGATAGTGTTCATATTTAAGTGCTGAGGTACGGAGTTTATTTGTTGGAGTTAAGGAAAAAACATATAATATATCGGATATCGTTTATTGCCCGTTCTTCTTGAAGATTTCTCATTAGTTCTTCGTTTTTCTTCTCGGAATCTCTATACAACATCTTGTATTTCTCATATTTTCCTTTAATAATAAGATGATTTTGCTCTAAATAGTAAGAATTTGCATCTTTACAACTATTCAAAGAACCCAAACATTTTATCATACTCTGGGCATTAAAAAGTTCATTTCTTACCATACAAATTTCCTTTTCCATAGCATTTTTTTCTGCATACCCCGAGTTAACTTTTTCCTCTAAATCTTTAATTTTACATAAAATCTGCATATTTTCTATACCGAGTTTTTCAGAAAGCTTAAGTTCGGCATAAACTGTACCTTCTTTAGTATCAAAAGATTTGTTTATAGAATTTGTAAGACCAAGTTCCTTTTTTCTTTTCTTACTAAGTTTAGATTTAAGTTCTTTTTTGAACATAGGCAAAATATAGTTTTTTACAACATTAGAAACTGTGCCTGAAGTGATTTGACATGACTCATTTGTATCTTTGCGTTGTTTTAATAAGGAAAGTATAGAAGAATCTGTTTTTGTAGTATAGTCACCTGATGTAAAAATTCGTTTACTGAGAAATTTGTTAGAAAAATCATCAGAGTATCTTCTTGAACTAAAGTCTTGGATATCTACAGTTTTAAAAGTTATGCCAGTTAAGTTTCTTATGTGATAAGCTTGTTTTGACATAATTAATTGTTTATCAACTATTTTGAAAAGAAAAAACTCCAAAAGAAATCGTTTAAATGCTTTAAGATTATAGGGAAAGTGAGGATTTTATTAAGGTGTTGTAGTGTTATAAATTATAAGAATATTAAAACACTTGTTTGATGTAGATTATTAGGGTTTATAGCTAATAATTATATGAACTTATTATCTTAGTATATTTTTATGTTAAGCATATTAAGATAGTGTTTTGTATAAATAATATTTTTTGACTGTATTTTTATATAATAAATACATAAAGCTTTATAAAGTATAATAAATACATAAACCTCTATAAGATATAATAAATATACACTCATAAATCACTTCTAAGCTTAATATATATTTTTTTTTAAGTTTTATATACAATAATATACAATCCCAACTTTTTAATCATTTTATATATAAAAGTAATGCAAAAATTCTAGTATTTCTAAGATAAATTGTTATACATACAATTTCAAACATATTTCAACCAAGTATTTCCATCCTATAACCTTAAAAAAAAAAAAAACTTAAAAGTACAGATTAACTATTGCAAAATGACATTATTGCCTTATAAAATTAGTTATAATCATTACCAATAAAAATTCTAACTTTATAAAAATGGGTTGTTGCTCAGGACGTGTAGACGCAGCTATTAAAAAGGATGCAAAATCGAAAGAATCAAACCATGAAGAAAGTGAATCAAAGCCCGAAGAACATGATAATAAAGGTGATGCACATAATCCTCATTCTGAAGAGAAAAAAGGCAAATCTGATTCTCATAAAGAAGAGAAAAAAGAACATAAAGGTGAAGAATCAAAAAAAGGACCTGAAAAAAAACCTGATCAAGCAGGAGGACATGCTGGAAGTTTAATAGCTCGAGGAGACAAGTTATTAAAAAGAGTTGGGCCTGCAGAGTTCAAGTTTTATACTTCATTATTTGATGAGGAAAATAAAGATGAGGATTTGATTGAGCTTAGGAAATTTGTTCCTAAGTACTTTGAAGTCGAACAGATCGAAGGAAAAGATTATCTTGTCCTTGAGAATTTATTGACGGATTATGATCATCCTAACATCTTAGACTGTAAAATTGGGAAAGTCACTTGGACTCCTGATCACAACGAAAGGAAAACCGCTGACCAAAAGAAAAAAGCTGAAACCACAACAACAGGTAGTCTAGGTTTCCGAATCTCTGGACTTGTAGTCAAAGATGAGCATGGGGCAGTAGTAGAATCATTTGCTAAAGAAGAAGGTTTTTACGGAATATCCCCAGAAAACATTCATGAGTTTTTTAAAAAAATCGTAGGTGAAGACAAAAAACAAGTGAAAAAGTTTATAAGGCAAACTGGAAAAATAATTGACTGGTTTAAAAAGCAAAGGTCGAAAATATTTTTCACAGCAAGTGTTTTTTATGTCTTTGGGAAAAATGGGAAATCTCAAACAAGGTTTATAGATTTTGCCCATGTTTATGATGCTCATGGAAAAGAAGATGAAAGTAAGTGATATTTAGATGTTATACAAGGACTTGAAAGCGTTGTGGAAATATGGAAAAGACTTCTTTAGTTAGGTTTTAATAGAGATTAGAATTATTAAAGAAAAATTTTGGTTTTTTAGGATTAAGTTAGAAGAAAAATTTAAAAAAAAGCAGAGTATTTATAGGCTAAATATAGGGGAAATCGAAATATACAATTTAAATCTTTACTTAAAAGTAGCTAACAGCTTAAAAAGTTAAAGAATTGAGAATTTAAGAATTGATTTTAATCAAAGTTAAAATTTAAGATCTTCTCGATATTTACTTAGATTGATTCATTTATTTAATTGGGTAGTTTTGTTCTGCATAAAAATATAATTTCTGCTTTGAGTCATTGATAAACTTTTGCAAATTTATCATCCTCGAATAAAGCTGTTTAACTTTTTGATGTTTCTGTTTATCAGTTAACGAATCAAACACACGATTTTTTCTTTTTGAAAAATACCCAGCTTCTAAATAATCATGGTAATTATTCCCTTCGTATACTATATCATAAAATCTTTTTTTTACCAGATAGCATGATTTACCCTTTATCAGCTCAGAAATTTTTTTCCAGTTCTTTCCATGCTCTAAATAGTATTTATATAGAAGCTCGTCTTCTTCTTTAGTCCACCTAACTTTATATTTTTTTGTTCCAGATGGTTTTTGAGTTGTAGAGGCGCTTTGTGGAACAATCTGAAGATCCCTGTGTCCCTCAGTGATAGCTTTGAAGTCATCACATGTGACAGGCCATGGAGATAGCGCATCAGGGTCAAGATCAATGCCATTTGGTTCCTGACTATCAGTTTCAAGGCTAATATCTTTTGGCTCTGAGAGCTGAATGGAACTAGACGTTTTTTCGGCCATTATTTGTAAATCAATCGACATCAAAGCTTTAATAAACGGCAAGTTATTACGTAAAATGTTGAATTAAAGGTTGTTTAGGGTATTGGAACTAATTTTTATGGTTTATGGATTAGGTTTTTTATGCCCCCAGGAATTATTTTTTATGGTAATATTTTTTGATGTGCAGATTTATAAGAGAATCTATGATGATATCTGATTACGTGTTTATAGTTTATTGATGTTTATGCAATGATTTATAAATCGAATTAAGTTTTTGGAGTTATATGGTTGCTAAATTTATTATTAGTATAGTACTATATAATTCTAATGTGCTATTTATAGCATGCTCATAGTATACTTTTTAGTTTTCAACAGAATATAAAAATAAAGCATTTAATATAATTCACCGAATCCGCACTAAAAATACCACCGACTACCTAATCTTCAAATTTTTTATAAAATCCTTCTAAATAAACTATCTCACATATCATATTCCACATTTCACATTTCGCATTTCACATTTCCATCTAACATCAAAAATCATCATTCAAAAATCAACTACGACATTCCCTTCCACTTCCATTTTCTCCTACCATTTCCACTACTTCAAAATAAACATAAAATCCTATCAAAATCACTAAAACTAACACTTAAATCTTAAATCATCTCTTCTCCATCACAATATTTTTATAAAAATAAACCTTACTCCATAAATTCCAATATCCTAACCTAAATCCCTATAATATTATATAACTTATTCTTATAATTATGTTTTGTATCTTACTTTTTGTTGATAAGGTCAATAAACTTTATATTAGCTTTACGAATTCTTACCTTATAATCAGATGAAGAAGGTTTTAGCACTGGAAAACTATCATTTGTTAAATAGACAAACCTATGAAGTGGTCTACCTGCAACAGCTGAACTTTGTGAATAAGGGTGTTCTTTAAGGAAAACTTTCAGCTTTTCACTAGCAGAGTACCTTTCAAAAGCTTCGAAAAAGTTACACCCTAGTTTTTTAAACTTCGTTAGAAAATTAGCGATTTCAGTGAAATGAGATATTTTGTTTAAAAGTCTTATATGGGGAACAAGCAAGGTTACTGGAGCATCTTTTTCACATGTTGGTGCGTAATAACATAAGTATTTTTTGTTATTCGACATTGAATCGTCGTATATAAGCTGAAGTTCTTGACGTTCTTTGATTTCACCAACATCGATTCCTATTGCGCTTAAAGCCATTACCCAAGACTTATCTTTGACTTTAAAATCTTCAAGTATTGCTGTTATATCGTGGACATGCCTTGCATGCCATTTTCTATGTCTCTGTATATAAATCGCATCAAAATTATTAGCTTTTTTATCGATAATCTGCATAATCTCTTTTGTAACATTTCTTGAATAAGTGCTGACGAGGACAACATAATAATCTTTTTTTAGTCTGAGGATGCTCGAAAAAAAGTTTTCCCTCAAGACAAAGCTTGGCTTTTCTTCTTTCCATAGATTAGCTTTAAAATAAGCTCCTACAACGCCTTCAAAAATTATAACAAGCAAAGGGAGTGCCCCAGAACAACGTTTTTTCCAATATAGTCTTTCGTTATGGTACGTTTTTTTAGCTAAAAAAGGTGGGTCTTCGTAGGTTTGAATTAATGTATTGCCAAATTTCATTAGCTTCTTCTCAGATAAAGTTTTTTTTCCTAGATGAGGCTTGACTGATAGACGTCTTGCGATAGGTAGACAAGTTGGCATAGATTTTTGATCACTTCTGAATGATGAGTTGATAATTCTAGATTCAGCAAGGTTCATTGAAGATTGCTTTCGTATTTTAGGAGGCTGAGCGATTTTGCTACCTTTGACTAGGGGTTGGAAATCTGTAGTTTTGTTCATTAATTATCTAACTAATTTATAAACTTATATTCTACTTAGTTTTTTGATTAGAGAATTTAGAAATGAATAATTAGTATTTAGGCAAATTAGGACAAGGGATGATTGGAGAGTTTAAACATTTTCTCATTTAAAAAGTGAAGATAATGAATTATAATATTTTTAAGAATTAGAGGATTTTGAGAATCTTGATAAGAAATAAACTTTAATAAAGTTATGAAATGGGGTGATAATAGATTTAAATGAGGCTTTTTCATAGGAAATAATTCATGATTTCACTAGTTACAAATAATATACAAATACCCGTATCAGCCTATATACTAAAAAAAATATCCTTTTATCATTAGATATTTGAAACTACATGTATAATATATACATATAATATCAAATATCACAATAAAACTAAAAAGCATATCATTACATCAACCTTTTCATTTTTTATTTCTTATTTCTTAAAACCCAATACCTTTTTAAGACAATTAAAAATTATAATTCAAAATCCTCAAAAATTCCTCCTATACTTTCATCCTAAATTTCTTCCATCATTCCTCCCACTCCATTAAATAATTCCTTTAATTAATAATATAATGAAAAAAGTAGGGAAAAGCCTAAAGCCATCATTTTCAGCTGAGCTCCGATCTTTCAAATCAGAATCCTTTCCTAGTCCAAGAGCCATAGATACAAATGTTCTTTTTCGCTATGATCAGCAAAGAGAAATGCAGAAATTCACAACAAATCAAGGTTCTAGAGATGTTTCTCATATTAGAGATAAAAATTATGTTCAGCTACCTCAAATTGTCCCTATGTTGCCTGTTGATTTAGATCATTTAAGGCAATTACATCAATCAAGTGACTTTTTAGGTATGCCAATCTCAATATCTGGGAATAATTCTCAGTCAGCTTTATCTTGTAAAAAACCTTCATGTTTAGAAAAAGTATTATTGACACATCCAGGACAGTCTCCAATATATGAAGATTTCCTTCCTGATTCAATTGAAAGGGTTAACCTTGGAAACCCTACAGGAAGACAAGATATTAAGTTACTACAGCAATGGCTTAGCCATATGAAAGATACTTTTATAGGACCACTTAGAGGACTAGATTATTCTTGGACTTCTGAGTCTTTAGAAAAAGCAGAGATTATATTTGTCATGGCAGCAAAAGAAGTTATTCGTCAAGTTAGTGTACATTGTATTGAACGTGGTGAAGTACTTAAAGAAGTCCTTTGGTTCTTCAACACCTTACATAAAAACCAAAAAGCTGCATATACTAAGGAATATAATGAACAGATGGAAATAATTAAACAAGAGATGGATGATAAAATATATAAACATGCAAGACAGATAGCTCAGTATGAAATCAAAACAAAGAAAAAAGCTGATAAAATCATTAATTTAAAGAAACAACTTGCTGATGTGACTGAAGCTTTGAAAATATCACAAACACGGCTTATGTCTTTTCAAGAAAACTCTAAGCAAAATGATTTAAAAGGGTTTATTTTTAACAATAGACAAATTACCCCAACAGTACACAAAGTGTATGTTAATAAACCTACAATTAAAAAAGAACTATCAAAAGACCCTAATAGTCAAATTCTCGAAGTTCCAAAAGAAGAAAACGCTGATAATAGTTTTGTTTTAGAAACAGATGAGGCTCTTGATAAGGAAAAAGCTGATGCTCAACAGATTGTCCAAGAAATCATGGAAGGGATTATGAATGATGATGAGAAAATAGTTCAAACTGATTTACCAGATAAAGATACTATGGATCAAGAGGTTCAAACTGAGGAAAAGCCTAGGAAAGGAAAACATATGTTTGAATTTAGACCGAGGCTTATGGCTGAAAGTAAATCTGCAAACAAACTTCAGTTTTTAGCTGTTGAACCTTCTGAGACTATGAGTATTGTTCCGTTATCTAAACAGAAGAAACAAGAGGAAAACGAAAAACCTAAGAAAAAGAACCCTATTTTCCCTAAACCTAGGTCAGAAAGTTTTTTATCGACAAATATTGAACCTAAACAAATTGAAATTGATCAAGGATTGAATAGTAAAATCAATCTACCTAAAGGATTTAAAAGACATAGTATGCTTTATATGCCCAATGAGTTTGGCAAATCAAAAAACCGTCAGTCAATTCTAGCCAAAATCGATGAAATCCCTGGAGATAAACGTAAAACTCTTAGTAATATCAATGTTCCTGATTCATCAAAAGACGATATCATCTTTCAAAACATCCTCAACAAGCAAAAAGCATTTGAAGACTTAAGCTCCTCAATAAAATCCAAAAAAAACGAACTCAACTCAATACAATCAGAAATTAACGCTAGACAACATAATTTAAACTCAATGAAAAGAGAAATACAATTAAAATATATTGAATATCAAGCTATAAGCCCATCAAATCGAAGTCCTGCAGAATTGAAGAAGAATTTCTTTGAAAAACTCGAAGGAATCCGTGAAGAAAAAGATTCAAAAAACAAGAAAAACAGCAAAGTTTTATTAGAAGTTAACGAAGGGAATGTGGAAATTGATGCAAGTTTAGATCAATTGATACCAGAAAACTTAGATATTGTATCATGGAAAGCAGGGTTTAATTCTGGATATGAAAAAGGTCATTTTGTTGGACATAGAGAAGGAGAATCTTTAGGTTTAGAAATTGGGATTGAGCTTGGTTATGTAAAACAAATCAAAGACCATATTAAAAAAGCCAGAACTATAAAATCCTTAGATGCAAATGCAGGGAATTTAGAAGATACAAATTTTGATGATATAAAAGATATTATACTTAGTGATGAAAGTAATAGTGATGATAGTGAAGATGATGTAGAAGACCCAGAAGGACAATTTGAAAATATAGAAAATCTTGGGTTGCTTTTGGAAGAAGGGAAAACATTAGCAGAATCTATAAAAAAACCAAGAAGAAGTCAACTGGTAAAAGAAATAGGCTTAGAAGAGAATAAAAATGGTTTAAAAAAAAGAGATCCAACGAAAATTAATAAGATGAAAGAGTTGAGAAATGGTAATGAAGAGGACCAAATGAATGAATTTGTAATGCAAAAATCTAGAGGACAGAGAAAGTTAGAGAAATTAGACAGGTCGGATGAGGATTCAAGTAAAAGTTTTATTGAAGATCATAAAAGTAATATAAAATCACATCAGAATCCTAAAGAACTTAGCCAAACAGCACAAAAACTTACAGAAAAACTGAAAAATAACCTTAAAACCAATAAAATATCCCCTAAACTCTTACAAACTGCTCTCAAACTTGATGAGAAACTCAAAATCTCAAGTTCTAAAGTGAAAAACCTTGAGAAACCTAGAGAAAGTAATACAAAGCTCATCCAAGTTGCTAAGAAACTAGACGAAAAACTTAAAGTCTTCCCCAGAAGTAAAGACACTTCACCCAAAACTCAAAAGCCTGACCAAATGCTTGATAGATTCATGGACCAAGGGAATAATTTAGAAAACCCAATAATAAGCGAGACCAGTTCTCCGAGATTTGAGAGTTTTTCATTCAAACTTGGCCTTACTGAGCAAAAACTTATAGAAAAACTAAAGATAACTGAAGAAAGCAAAGATCCTAGACTAAGGATGAAAGAAAGGTCAGAAAACTTAGGCAATAAAATGACCCTAAAACAAAAGCAAACCTATTTAGATTCAAACTCAAAAGACTATATACAAATAAAAGTGCACTCCGATCAAGGACAGTATAAAAATGAAACCCCAATAAATGAAGAGCAAGAAAAAAACCAAAAAAAGCTTAAAAATAAACAAACCCTTCTAAGTACTCGAAATAAAGAATGTAAAACCTATGACTTTGATGACGATGTCCAAAACCTACCCCACAATGAAAACGATTTTCCTGATAGCGAAAAGCTCAAAAGGAAAGATTCTAACTTCACACTAAGAAAAAGGATAAAAGATATCACAAAATTCAACGAGTTCAGGTTCCACAAGCACAAAACGCATCTTTTCCCAAAAAAAACCAACCCAGCAAACAAACTTGTAGAAGAATTCATGAAAAAGCGCCTTTCTAGAATACTAAAAAAGTCCAAAATGAGCAAAAAAATGGCTTTTAGGCTTCTAAACTCTATATACTCATCATTTATCACCAAAATGAAACTTAACGAGCAGCCATCAGACCTTATCGAGCACACATACAATGAATTCTTACAACGATATTCAATGAAAACCGTCTGTGAAAAAAAACTCTTAGAATTTATAGCATCATTATTAAATTTCTCTTCATGTAAAAGAGCTCTAATGTATCTAAGACTTAGTGGAATATCAGAAAAGCTTAGTATTAATGGTTATACATCTGAAGCAATAGGATTTTATATGATAGCTTTAAATTATTTGACTTTATCTAAAGTTGGTATTGTTATCGCTTTTGATGAAACTGCTGATAAAATCATGATACCAGTCGTTAGAGCTTTGGAATGTGTAAAAGAACTTTTTGAAGGGAAAAATGATAGGAATAGTATTAATAAAATTATTTTGAGAATTGAAGGGGCTGCTGTGAAAGATCCGAAAAAAATTAATCAGGCTGGGCTTATTGAGACGGAATTAGCTTTAGAGATTATTATGGATTATCATGATATTTATCAGAAAAAAATTGTTGAAGGGGTGCATTTGATTATGAATTCGATTAGGTATAAGGAAGATCCTGGGTGTATTAGTAAAGCGGAATTCCTTATGACAGCTAGATGTATTTGTCCGACGAAGATTAGAGAGGAAGATGTGNGATTATGAATTCGATTAGGTATAAGGAAGATCCTGGGTGTATTAGTAAAGCGGAATTCCTTATGGCAGCTAGATGTATTTGTCCGACGAAGATTAGAGAGGAAGATGTGGATGATGGAGGAAGTTATACGTATGAGGAACTTTTATCCAAATGCATAGAAAGAAGTATCTTCACAACAGAAGAAATCAAGAACTTTGTAGTAAAAGAAGAATCCAGCTCTGGTAACAAAGACATAATGGAAGACAAGCCTCATTTCGAAAACGCTCTATTAAAAAGTGATAAAAAACCTAAATCTCTCGACCTTTACACCTGGCGAATCAAACTCCAAAATCTTTACGAAGGTTACAATTCTCGTGATATTCTTGAATCTTTTATAGCATGGAGAGTATATGCAAATGAGTTACTAACTAATTAATACACTACTTAAAATAAAATCTTATTTCCCAAGTTTTCCTTCTCTGTAATGAAACAATTTGATGCTTATAACTTTTCCTATATAATAATTGAATATTTAATTTTGTCGCCTAAGTCTTAATAATTTTCTGCTGTAGTATTTTACAAGAAAGTATTTGGAACAGAATTCCAATCTAAGGTTTTTTTATATACCCTTTTCTATTTTATTTAGAAACTTTTATCATTTCGATTTCTTAAAATAAGTATTTCTTTAGATGAATTTGGAGATACTTATAGACTTTAAACATAATAGAATACTTGAATTAGGAATTTTTTTGTTAATGGGTGAAACTTTACGCGATTTAACTGGTTTTTTAATGTGATATATTGATAAATATTAAAGGACTGGGTGTTAGGGTGTTGAAAAAAATTATTTAGAGGAGAGTAGTTGAGAAGTATGAGAAAATGATAGGAGATTAGGTGATAATTTATGATTTATAAGGAGGAATTAAATTTTATTTCAAGTTTGAAGAACCTATTTTTTACTTGTTAGGAATATTATGCACCTTAACTATTCATAAAAACTACCCAATAATATTTTATAAAACCAAATTCTAAAGCCCATCCTATAATTTATCAAAAACTTAAAATAAAAACCAGTTAATTCTCAAAAAAAAAAAAATTAAAAAGTAAATTACTTAAGTTCTCTTAATCTCTGCCGAAGCGATTCTTTTCTACATAAAACTCACAATACTACTATAATATTCATTCTTTTCACCAACTGTTCCACGTAAAATGTTCATATCATTAACCCAAGGATCCTTGATTATCTCACTTGCAGTAGGTCTTTCAGAAGGGTTTACAACTAAAATCTTATACAAAAGGTTTCTAGCTCCTGTCGAAACATGATTTGGTATACTAAAAAGCCCTTTTTCTATTTTCTTAAACAGTTCTCTATCAGTTGGAGCACGAAAAGGAAAAAACCCACAAAGCATAACAAAAAGCAAAACACCTAAAGCCCATATATCAGCTGGAGGTCCAGAATACTCTTTTCTTGTAACAATTTCTGGGGCCATATAAGTTGGTGTTCCACAAAAAATTTTGACTTTTTTTTCATGCGAAAAACATGTAGAAAACCCGAAGTCTATGATTTTTATAGCCCCGAATTCTTGAAGAAGCAGGTTTTCAAGCTTCAAATCTCGATGTGTCACTTTTTGTGAATGTATATATTCGATTGCACTTACTAATTGTTTGAATAAACCTCTACACTCTTCTTCAGATAAACGTTTATTTGGCTGTTTTTTTAAATAAGACCCTAATGATCCTCCTGATATATATTCAAGTACCAAATGTAACTGTTTTTGTGTTTCAATAACATCAAACATCTTGACAATATTCGGATGTGATATTTTTTTCAATATTTCAATCTCCCTTGACACATTTTTTTTCTTAGACGGGTCAGTTAATCTATATTTCTCATAAGTTTTCAAAGCATATTTCGTCGAGTCATTTTTCAAAACTGCAGTTTTTACAGAGGCATAAGCTCCTGTGCCAATAAGTTTCCCTACAGTATAATCTTCAAATACTCCAATCTTAGAATCTTCAAACATCTTGTTTTCTGGGGTCCTTGCAGGCAATGATGGTTTATTCATTAAAATCGGGGTTTTTCTTAAATTTACAAGTAACCCAGATTGTTTGATATCAGAAGGTTTTTTAGGTAAAGATCGACGAGGAAGTATTGAGTCAGTTTCTCGGGTTATAAGAGAATCTTTTTGGGCTTGTAAGAAAGTTCTGTAGTCTAATGCAGTCATTGTTGGCTCTTTAGGTTTTTGGTTTAAAATTACTTGGTTTTTTGCCTTTAAGTTCAAGAGTTTGTTAGCTTGACGGATTATCTCCTCGGATGTCATTGGCCGAGGAGTAGTTTTTTGCCTTCTGTAGTCAGATATAGGTCTACCACTAATGTCCATTTTTAACTATATCTTAAAAGTGATTTTTGAATTTTTACACTACCGAAATGAACTTTGAAGATGGTTCTTTTTTTTTTGTATAATTTGATATGTTTTAACACCTCTTAGATAATTATGTTAATGATCTGTGAGAATTGTTTTGTAAAATATTATGCAAGATTTGTTGAAGTATACTGTGACTGTAGGGTTCCAGAAATGAGTTTTTGTGGTAATCACGGATATGAGCATTTCTGTGCATTTGGACATGAAATGAAAGATATTAAAGTACATACTTCGGATTTTAGTTTTTTAGATATAGATCTTGCATTGATGATGGGGAATCATTTTAAGTACTCGAATATTATGGAAGGACCTTAATGTTTCAGAAACTGATGCTAAAAATTTAAAGTCTATGTCAGGGGAGAGATTTGAGATTTCTGACGATTTAAAAAAGTACCTTTTTGAAGTCAAGTATAAAATACCTTGTTTTGAGTTTAAAAAGGCTGTGAGCTATATAAAATTACATCTTTTTAATATCCATAATATAGATGAAAATAAGAGAAAACAGTACTGGGANTTTTAATATCCATAATATAGATGAAAATAAGAGAAAACAGTACTGGGATACATATTTAGAAACACAAAGTCTAATGAATTTGATTTTAACTGATATATTAGATTTCAAATACAAAATCATGCTAAATAATATATTGATAAAACTATTAAATATACACTAATAAACATAATAGTTCTATAGAGTTATTATAAAAATAAATATATCAAAAATAAATTATAACTACACAAATTTCTTTATCTTATTAACAAAAGACTTATATAAATCATTAATAAATTTAACTATACTTCAATAATCAGTATAATTTTACACTTATAAAAATATTTTCAATCCTTTAACATCTTAATAATAAAACTTAAACCTACTCTAATACCTGAAGTTTATATACCGACACATTTTCTATATACGTTGTCCACATTGTATTACCTTTAAGTCTGGGGTCAAAATTGCATATCGATTTCTCCTTAGCATCAAAATTCAAATACAAATCATTATCCGAACCAAATCTTATACCTTCCTGTAATGAAAAAACTATATTATCCTTAAATGGGACAAATTCAAATGAATCTGCTCTTATAAATGCTCCACCCATCTGTGGATCGTTAGCTTGAGGAATTCCTTTTCTTATTCCTTTCCATGTAAAAGCCCCAATTTCATACCCTAAACTTAATGAGACAATTATTACAAGACCATTTTTACAATCATCACATCGTGTATGGAATGTACTTGCTTTAAAACCATCGTTTATTGTTTTGTATAATAAAACAAGTTCATTAAAATTGTGGTTTGTATATTTTTGTAAAAACTTATGGGCTTTAAAAAATTCAACTGATACAGAGCTGTCTCCACGCTTATGATTGCAAATGTCAATACATTGTTTGAGTTGATCTGCCATGTTTTTTGGAACTCCTGATTTTGGAGTCTCTGGTTGACGCTTTTTAGGTACTGATTGCTTGCTGCTGCTGTTGTTTGAACGGATACTTCCTGCTGGGGATTTGTGCTGGTTTTTTTTGTTCATTTTACATGTTACGCATGTTGGCTGGCCGTCTACTAAACATTCAGCTTCACCGTGTTTGCAAAAAATACAGATGTACTCTTCAATTTTGTTTTCTTCTTGGAGAAAGTTGATTTCGCCTTTGTTACATTCATCGCAGACTAAGAAATCATTCATTTTTTATTATAAATTATCATTTGAAGTAAGAGAGAATTTGCTATTATTAGTATGATTAGGATTAGGATGGTCATATGAATGCTTTTATATTTTTTTTTACTAATAATTAAAGTTTTGAAATTGTATCATTGACCTTAATGCAAATACTGGAAATCTAATAATGCATGCGTATTTATATACAATTTAAAGTTCTAGATCATAAAACCTAGGAAAGTTTTATAGGAATAAAATTACCTCAACCCTAAACACAAAATAAAAGCAAAAACATTATATACACAAATACATCCTATCTCAACATAAACACTTTCTAAATTCTCAATTTTTTATACAATAAATTTCTGATATCATTTAACACCCTAATTAATCATAAAACCAGCATTTCATATCTTTAAATAAATCCAAATCATATCAACAACTTCATTTTGATCATATAAATAATTATATAAAAACAATTTTTTTTTTAAAAGAAATTTTTTATCTATAAAATTTTAACCCTTTACAGTTTTTTCTTCATACCTGCTAATAATTTCTGATGCTGCATTAAGCACTGAGGCTAGTTCTGTCCCTTTTTCCTTTTTCTTAAACTGTCTCATCCAAAGGAAAACATTAAGTAAGTGTTGTAAATTCACAGTATTTCTATGTTTTTTAGCATTATACTTAGCACTATGAAATTTCAATATTTTGAGTATGAATTTCTCTACTATTTGGATTCACAAAAAACCTACTATGGTTAACAGTATAATGAGGATATCCGAATTCTGCTAATTTATTATAAGCATACCATTGATCAGAAATTATTGTTGTACCTAATTCACATCTTCTTGGATTATAGGAATCAAGTTTTCGCATCACGTTTTTGGACTACCTGCATATAAACTAGTTTTCTTTCACATTCATATAATCAAAATACCCATCTATCTTGAAGGTATCTTTGATTTTTATCATGTCCATACTTAAAGCGCGATTCATCGATTTCTGCAACACCTCTGAACTTAGGCAATGTATTTAAATACTCTTCTGAAATTATTATCTTTAACTTTTCTGTAACAGGATTTGTAATTTCAGCACTTAAAGTTAATAATTGAGCAATATTTGCACTTGTTATATTCATTACCCATAAGAATAACGTTAATACAATCTTACTTGGAGGAAGTTCATATTTTTCCCAAAATGAACCTTTAGTAATATGATCTACATTTCCAAAATCGCAAACAAAGAAAAAATGCTTACCTTGTTTTTTTTAATTGATATTCTGATTGGCATTTGCATAAATGTTTAGGTTTTAAAACACCTTTTTGGAAAAGAAATGCTAATGAAAATTCAGGGTCATAAATAATTGTTAGAATATTAAGTGGAATGTTTAAGTTTATTATATATTCAAGAAGTCTTGAGTCTCTTATGTATTTTTTTTAGGTAATATTGGGTTTTTTAAATGCATTTTTTCTTTTATTGTGGCTAGTGATGCAAGAAGTTCTTTTTTTTCATCGATTAGGTTTTGTTTCATTTCACTGACTACTTCAACAGCTTTTTCGAGTTTTGTTTGATCTGAAGTGAATAGAGCTGCTGAAGTTAAAAGGTTAAAGCACCAACTACATCTCATAATATCTTCACCATGTTCTTCTCATATACGGATCATTATTATTATAAAGCCCCCTTAGGTATATTAAATGTTATAAATAACCCTTTGTGTATTTTAATCTTAATAATGACCCCCCCCCTGAAGTGAGTTTTAATTGTGATAATTTTTTTTTGAATGGAAGAAGATAATAAGAATTTTTTTAATTGGGATTTATTGTTGAAAAATAAAGAGTTGTATATGAAAGATTTGAAATAAATAGAGGCTCTTGGGGTAGATGTAATCAGATTGAAGTTTGTGATGAGTAAACTAAGAAGTTTTGATTGTTTTTTTTTTGTAGATAAAAAAGTTAGAATTAAGTCTTTTCAATTAATTTTGTATGAAAGTGCTATTTTTCATATACAATAAATAAATTGTGATTATTGGAGTAAAGATTATAATAAGATCATAACGCATAATTTACCCACTATGTTAAATATAAGCCTAATTTTCTTCTTTAATGAATTCAAATTATTAAACTTATATCTTTATACAGAAGTCAAAATCTTTGGGTGTTAATCATGAGTTTATATTTTAATCATATCATCATCCTAAACTTCATTAACTTTAATAATTTTCACATAAAATATAATTTCATTACTAATCCAATCAACTTAAAGGTATTTAAAATAATCAATTTTATCACTAAACTTATCAAATCACATCTAAATTTTACTCATCAATCTAAATCGTTTTTCTTTCTTACATATTTGTATATTTTTTTTATTTTAAACAGAAAAATCTATATTTTTATTAATCAAAACTAAAGCTTATCTTTAAAAAACCTACAATACATTTAAATCAAACCTAATAAATTCCAAACATATGCATTATAGTATTCTTCTTTAAATTATATTTTTCTTATTACACTATTTATCATATTATAGGCCCCCCATATATACAAATATAGATAATTTTTATAATAATTTAAATGGTCCTTAAAGAGACTATTAACAATGATATTTATCCTAGTGATTATACTGGACTCATAAAGAAGTGCCTGCGGTTGTGGGGGCATCGAATAGCAAATTCTTTAGGTGTCCTGATAATTGAATTTCGAGATAACATCAATGAAAAATCGAATTTCAAAGTTA
Organism: Stentor coeruleus; assembly: GCA_001970955.1. NCBI lineage: Eukaryota > Ciliophora > Heterotrichea > Heterotrichida > Stentoridae > Stentor > Stentor coeruleus. The sequence continues at coordinate 26,442 of MPUH01000288.1, read as the reverse complement.
AATTCTATCTTGGAGATAAAGAATATTTGGTTCTTAAAGTCAAAGGAGGCATGGGGAAATTAACCAGAACCAAATATTTAGTAAATGAAGACATGATTTATAGATATGATTGGAGATCAAATTTCTGGTACAGGTTTTTTCGAATTGTGAATTTTAGTGCGAAATTAGCAATCTTCGTTTGCAAAACGGTTCCTGGAGGACAATTAGCTTTGCCATGTCTTTATGCAATTAATGCAGGAACTATGGTAATGAAGAGGATGATTAAATATGACAAGCCTGTTATTACTTGGGATAAAAGAAAGTGCATTAATTATTAGTTAGATAAAAGTTATTAGATTTTTTTATAAACAAAATTATTATTTTATGGATCATCTAAATTGTCATTCAGACATGTTAAAAATTATCAAACTCATCCACAGTAAACTTCTATTAAATTTTGAATGTTCATAATTTTCCACTGCTTTCTTTAATAAATTTTAGCATCTGCAGGTATCTAATAATTACTAAAAAACCAACATAATTTCCCAAAATCTAAAAATTTCTCCTCACCTATTTCCAACTCATCCACCCTAAACAAGTTATCATAAAATCTTATCTCCTAACCTCTAAAATCTTATAAACCCAAATCCCTTAATTATCAATAATAATCTAAATCATAACTTAAAACTAAGCACAACCACATCCAGCAGCAGTTGACCAAAGTCTAAAACTATTTCCACCCCACTGATATACATCAATAGCACATTGTAAATTCTGATTAGTATCACAAGGAATATTTCCACCATTACATTGTCCCCAATTTACTTGATTAATTTGAAAAAGTCCAACATCATAAGAAGAGTCAGTATTAAAATTTTCAGCATTAGCATTCCCTCCACTTTCATGACTAACAATACATTGACAACAAGCTTGATTCCAATTGTATTTACTACACCAATAAGAAATACTTTGCATTGAAGGAGTTGTGCCACATAAGCAACTTGGGCAATCGTTTGATGGACAATTTCCTCCACATGTGTTACTAAAAACACAAATACTCAGAGCTAAAATGAGAATCACAACTTTTTGCATTTATATTAGTAAAATGGTGAATTTGTTCAACAGATTTTAGTGAAAAAAATGTCATTTTTATAAGATTTCAATAAAAACTAAAGGATTTTAGGTAAAAATTATCCTTTTTTTTTTTGAAGGTGTATATGGGAATATATATGTTTGTAGGAAAAATGTATATTTTTTAAGGTAGGGTGTTAGATATGCTAGTTAATTCATTATAGTAAATTTAAAATTGGTATCTGCAACAGGTTGGATCCAATTATAAGTGGTTTTGTAGTTACTTGCCCATGAAGCTTTATCAGGGCCGATTTCGAAGTTGGTTTTACGGATATCGTTGTTATTTGGTTTATATCTTTCTGGAGTACCTTTCCATTCGTATTCTTTTTTGAAGTCACTTTTGCCTTGGACTGGATAGTTTCCGAAATTCCAATGGCTTTGCTTCATTTGTTGGCTTCTTTCATGTGTGTTTACTCTTGGCTCTGGGGAAAATGATTTCCCATATTCATTAGCTGTGGTTCTAAAAACTTTATCCCCATTGCCAAGCTTAAAGTGATGGGTTTTAAGATGCTTTTCGGTGTTTGATGGGAGTTTTACAGGAGAACAGCTTTTGCCTTTATAGTCAATATGTGAGTGAGAAATCATTTCAGGGGTTTCTTCACCTAAGTTCACGTGAGAATAGTTTTCATAGGGTTTGATGCTTTTGTTTGGTTTAGATTGTGTTGTAGGTTTGAAATTATAGTTATCTGAATATGAAGACTTAAAAGCCCCTCCATCCGAGCCAAATCTAATCGAAGTTGGGGATAAAGACCTATTTTTAACTGAATCCTGAGTATTCTGTACATATTCCTCCATCTTTGACGACAACGTATAATTATTCGGCATAGTCCCCAAAGTGAAATTCGTAGCTCTTTTATTCCAATCATTGCCTTTCTCATCTTTTTTCTCATAATCCTCATACATCTTATCACATTTCTTATAAGGATATGATATTTGATTCATAGTAAAATTCTCTTCTCTATCTTTATTTTTATTAATAGGCACACTGCTAATTTCAGCAGTTTTAATAATTTTTACTGGAGATAAAGATTTATGTGCTTTAAAATTTTCATAACTTGTTGTTGAGTAACACCCATATTTTGGGATAAATTCTTGACCTTTTTCTACTTTTCTCTTTATTTCTTTGTCAGTTAAAATTTTCTCTTGACTTTTTTCATATGCATAATCTGTTTGCATTGCTGTTTTATAAACAACTTTAGTCCCTTCACTTATTTGAAAATTCTGTCCTTTGATATTTCGAACTTTTATTTTAAATTCTTTTCCTGTAGATAATGGACTTGAGTCTAGGGCTTTAAATGCTTTACCTGATGTTGTGACATAAGAACATGTACTGTGATTTATTAGGAGAGATGGAGGTGGTTTGATGGATTTAACTTTTGAGACATCGGTGTAAGAACGATATTGAGATGAAAATTCAGAAACACCGCGTTTTGGAGATTCTGAGGTTAGTTTGATTGAACAATTGTTGTTAGTTGAGATTGGAGAGGTTTTCGTAGGGGTTAAAGAAGAATATTCAAAGTGGTTGGTTGTGCAGTAGTCATTTGGAGATTGTCCTAAGGCAAAATGTGTCCCACGCACTTCATTAACGATTTTTGCCCGGTGATACCCAGGCACATAACTTCCTTCCATATTTACATATGAGATTTTTTTTAAGTAGAGAAATCGGTTGGAGAGATGGATAAGTGGATTTTTAGCTTAAGATTTCTAAGTTTTGATTGATAATTTTGATTAGATAATTATATGATAAGTAATTATGATGACAATAGGCTCAAGATATATATTTACCTAATTTGATATGAAAACATCTAAACTTCTCTAATCCTCCTTAACCTTTCCCACACAATTATATCAAAAACCCAATAACCAACCCAAAACCCCAACACACATAAACCTCCATTCTTTCCTATCAAATCCTATCCTAACCTAACCCTATTTCTGACCTTCAAAAATCATCCATGCAATCCCCACCTTTAAAATTCTTCAAACCACCTTTAAAAAAATTTCTTATCATCAAATTCATCTAATCCAAACAAAATTTCAACAAATCATAAATCTTAAATCCCTAAATAAACACTTTAAACTAGTTTTGGTTTGTGCAATCCCTAGATATATGTCCAAGCCCTTGACATTTATAACATCTTTTCTCTCCACCTGCTCCAGGCCTTTCTTTTCTAGCTTTAGTACATTCTTTTGACATATGCCCAGCTTCACCACAGTTATAACAAGTTCTAGTGTTATTTGCTGGTGGGGCTGTCCTACCTTGAGGACATTCTCTTGCCATATGCCCTTCTAGTCCACATTGATAGCATCCACTTCCCCTTGCTTGAAAACCTCCTCTATTTCCTCTAAATGGTCTTGAGTTTTTACTTTCTTCACGATCACAATCTCTGGCAATGTGTTCGGTTGATCCACAATTGCGACATGTAGACTTCTCTGTGCAATCTCTCTGTTGGTGACCAGACTTATGGCAGTTGTAGCATAAGCTTTCAGTGCTTTGGCAGTTTTTTGCCATGTGGCCTGTTCCCCCACACTTGTAACAATTCATTATTAATGGAAATGTGGCTATGAGAGATGGTGAAATTAGAAGCGAGAAAATCATTATAAAAATTCCTTACAACCAGGTTATACATTAAATGGAGATATCAATACCATCAATTGCTTATCGCTACATTCCTTCAGGCGAATTCCTTCTCGTCGGCAGTGGGAAATCAATCCAAAGATATATTTTCTACGTCTCAGAATATACCGAGTATGAAACCTCCCAGCTAAAAGAATTCGATAAACACATTAAAGCCAACTTGAAACATTACAAAATCCCTGAGTTTTTTCAAAACCCTGAACTTTTAAGACTCTTAATAAAATGCAAATTTAACATAGAAAAAGCTTTTGCTAACCTTCTAACAGAAATTGAATGGAGGAGTTCTTTGTTGCCTAAATCTTATTTCTCGCTAATTTCTAAAGTAGAAACCCTACTTGATATTGGAGTTATTTACATACATGGCCGGGATAATAGATTTAGACCATTACTTATAATTGACTGCGAAAAACTAAGACAAATGCATCTGGCTATAGACTTAATATGTCAATTATTAGTTTTTTTACTAGAGTTTACAACAAAAAAACTCATGATTCCAGGGAAAATAGAAAACTTTATTCTTATAACCGATGCCAAATCTATAAGCTTAAATCATTTCCCAAGCCATGAACTAAAATCCCTTTACAATATTTTCCAAGAACATTATTCATATACACTTGGTCTAAATTATATAGTAAATGCTTCAAGTTCACTGATTCTAGCTAAGTTTTTCCTTAGTTTTATGAATAAAGACACAACTTCAAAGACCAAAATTCTTAGAAATAACGGGTTTTATTATTTGCAACAGCATTTCTCTTTGATACAATTAGAAGAAAAATTTGGTGGTAAAGCTTGTAATACTGAAAAATATTGGCCACCTAATATGCCTAATGAGTATTTTGGAGCTTTAGGAGAACCGGAGGATAATTATTTATTACCGGAATTATCAAAAGAAAGCGAGTTTATTTCGATAAGTGAAAAAATCAGCATACATCTACCGTTTGATAGGCAAGAAGTTAGTTTTATTGATATAAGTGGTAAAGCTGATACTGAAGAGTATAAAGTCAATGGTGATATGTCGGTTTTAGTTGATGAGTCGGAGTCACAGAATATAAGCATGCAAGGCAATGAACCACTTCAACCTCTTCCCCCCAAGCAGTTGACTCCAAAACAATTATCTTCTTCAAAGTGCTGCAAAAATTTTCGCTGCACAATTTCCTAATCCATTTTTAATAATCTTATATTTGGCGGGAATGGCAAGAAAGGTAAAAAAAGTGTTAGCGGCAGGTACTAATGCAACGAAAACAGCAAAACAGCATAAGAAAGACAAGCCAAAATTGACAAGGACAAGAACAATGGGAGAAACAGCTCAAGAAGGAAAAGCTTTTGTCCGTAAAGTTAACAAAAAAAAAGCCCCAGGGGAAAGAAGAAAAAAAACAATAAGGAAATCACTTAAAAAAAAGCCTGAAGAAAAGCCAAAAGTAGTTGTTGAACCAGCACCAGCTCCAGTTCAGCCTCCAAAAAGTCCTGAGAAAAAGTTGGTTGATAAGAAAAAAACCCCAAAAAGACATGTTAAAGAAAAGCCAAAACTTAATAGAACCAGGACTATTGCTGAGACTATTAAAACAGGGAATACTTTTGTTGGGAAAAAAGAAGAAACTGTGAAACCAAAACTTAATAGGACTAAAACAATGCAGGAAACTATCAAGTCAGGGAATAGCTTTTTAAAGAAAAAAGATGAAGAGGAAAAACCTAAACTGAAAAGAAGCTCGACAATTCAACAGACAGTTGCAGCGAGTAAGAGTATTTTGAAGAAAAAAACTAAGAAAGCAAAGAAGTAACTTTAAAGCTTAGAATTAGAGAGATCTTGTTTTTTTTTTTTTATATAAAAAGTTAGTTGATGATGATTTATAGGTAAATAAAAGTCGTAAAAACTAGTTAACTATAACCTAATCATCTCCTCCAACAGTCTTTGTTTTGAACAAAGAAAACCAATTATCTGTTTCCTTGACTTTCTTCAAACTTATACGAATTTTTTCACTAAGAACAGAATATCTACATGGTTCTGGGTTGATTTTACACTGCAGCCTCAGCACAGAAAACTGATAGTTTTTACCTTTATAATCGTGTATTGATAAGACAAAACTATTTTCATCAAACTTACAAGAAATTTTTCCTTTATCATGTTTACCAATACCTTCAAATGGAACTTCAACACGTACCCAATTACTATCATATTCATAAAATGAGTATTTTGTAAGGCTTGTGTATTGCAAAGCTTGAGGTGCTGGTAGATGAAGTACAGTTTCTTTTTTAACTTCTTCAGTTTTTATTATCCACACATCATCCATGTTATCAAAAAAAGTACTTATGCTGATTTCAGATTGGATTTCTTTACCTCCAGGAAATTTACTTACTTTGACTGATTGGTAGCTGAGAATATCACTGAGTCTTTGACAAAGATTTGATATTGTTTGGCCGTCAGGAAGGGTTATAGGCAGAACTTTACCTGCATGATGGGCGTAGAGCTTCATTTTCTAGAAAATAGTATTATAAGACATTAGAAATTGTATTAGAATTAGCGGATTTTTATAGTGATTTAAGTTGTTAGGTTTAGATTCTGAATATAAAATATTGTTGTTAATTGAATATTAATCAGGTATTTAGATAAGATAATCAAGGTTTATACATAAATGATTATGCAAGATTTATATCTAAATATTAAAGGATTTTATAGATACCTCAGGATAAAATTGACCCTAAAAATATTATTATAACTAAGAAATGTGTATATTTATATTACAATCATAACATCTTCTATTAAAAATCCTATAAAATCCAACAAAATTCCATATTCTACTTAATTTATCCATCAATCGTAAATCTCGAACACATTCTCATGATTTCAAAAGGTTTCCTCATAGTCATCTTCCCCGAAGTTTCAGGCCATTGTTTCTCAACAATCGGCTTATTAATAATCCCACAATACCACAAAGGATCTGGGAATAAATTCCTACCAAAACTATTAGCATAAGGTCTATAAATAGGTACAACCATCATAAAACCACTAGTAATCAAAATATTAACCCCGCAATCTACATAAAAATCACCAAAATCTTTATGAACAATATCCAATCTTTCAATAGCAGAAATATAAGCATCTCCAATAACTCTACTAGTTAAATTCTTAGGAAAATTATAAAAAACATGATCAAAGTCGAACTCAGCCACTTCAAAAAAATCCTTTTCATCAGAATATCCTTTTAAAATCTCATCAAACGACCCCATCGATACATTTTTTATAGGCAGCAAAGATACAAGCATTTGTCCACTTCTAATAGGTTGATAGCTTTATATATATTACTTCATTTCCCCATAAGGTAAAAGTTGATAATACCCAATAGCCGATAGATCTTTAATAGCTTTATACCAAGCTTCCCAATCATTTTCAGTTAAAATATGTCTAACATGTATACTCAAAGTATTAAGTTTTAATGTAGAATCCTTAGAACATTCATATGATAATTCAAGTAATCTATATGTAAATCCTCTTTGGTTTAAACATGATGAACTAAGATCTTTTATATAAACAGGTTCTTTTATCATAACTGGTTGTAATATATCCCCATCTTTATATACTGGTTTCTGTGGAGGTATTGTTATAAGTTTAAGCCAATTCGGCATCATAGAACAATCTCTTAATAACCAACCTCCTTCTGAAAGTTTCCCATTAAAAACGACCATTTCTTCTGGAATTAGAGGATATGGGCTTAATGCTAGAATATAATCTTTAGGTAAAATCATTATAATATTCTGATCACTTATGGCTATTGATTTTATAGATTCAGGTATAGGTATAGAAATTATGTTTTCTAAAACTTCTGTTGTGACGTTTTGGTTTGTAAAATACTCAATGAAATTCCTAATGTTTTTATCGTCAACTTCATAATTTAATAATGCTGAATTCACTTCATCTTCTTGTGTATGTAAAGGTGACTCATTCCCACTTGGGGATTTTTCTTTATCAACAAGTTCGCTTTGTTTTTCTTCTTCGATTTTGATTTCCTCTTCGTTTTCCCCTGTAAAATCCCCGAATTCTTGGTTTTCATCTTGTATTTCAACATCTTCATCTATTGTGCTTATAACAAGCTCTGGAGCTTCTAAAAATGGGATATCCTCAGCCCAGTAATTGAATTCATCATAAGCAAAAGGATTAAGTAAATTAGATTCTTTGACCCAAAATTCAAACCCTGAGTCATATTGTTTCTCATAAAAGCCATCAAGAATTACCATCCGTCCTTGATTTACCGTATCTTTGATTCGGGTTTTAACTTTTTCTTCAATTGTAGGACCTTCTGCTTGTTTTAATCTATAATTTTCTAAGTTCATTCGATCATAATCGCTTATTAAACCACGAAGGTTTTTATCTAACTCCCCACGGACTGAATATAATTGTAAAACATGTTCTTTAAAAGCTTGTTTATCACCAATAAGCTGCCCGTCTACTGTGAAGATAATAGGACTGCTGGGTTCTTTAAAGCCATAACTATTGCAGATTTTTTTTAGGAATTCATTCCATTCGCTAGAATGTTTGGCTATAACATGAACACATGTACTTGGAGTACTTGCTTCAAGCTTTTTACCCAAATACTCACAGTCTACTAAATCAGAAGTCCCAGCTTCTCCTGCGATTATATAATTGCTCATATTTTTATATACTAATAACTTAACTGTAATTTCCTTAAAACAAATCAGCCTCAATTATATCTTTTATATGAACTTCTGATAAATGAGATAAAATCGTGGAACAACAAAATTCCAAGTTGCATATATTGCATCTTATTGATGGAAATACACAATTAATTTGATGAGATCTTCTTTCTTTCCATTCTCCTGAATAACCACATGGACAAAACCAAGGGGCTAATTCTGTTATATCTTGAAGGATTAGTTTTGTTTTAGAAGTTGAACTTTTTCCACATTTTGGACAGAGGTTGATGTTGCTACATGATAAACAAACTACAACATTGCAGCATAAAAATCTCATTGGCTCATATGAGAAATTTTTACACCTTTTGCATTTAAGATTTTCTAGCATGTGGATTGCTATGATTTTTTCTCGGTTTTTGAGTTTTTTTCTTAAGTTTTCAAAGGAGTCTTTTAGAATTTCAATGACTTCAAAGCTACAAAAGAATGATATGGTGTATCTATACCTTAAGTTTTGTTCACAATATAAAGCTGCAGCATCTGAAAATTCATTTATATTCCTAGTCCCACCTAAAAATATATTTATTCTAGCTCCATACATTGAATAAGCTTTTTCTACTCCGTATTTTATAAAATAAGTAAAGTTCTGAAGTTCTGAGCATGCACCGATATTGATTCCAAGAATATCAGGAAATCCTTGTTTTTTATATATTTGGATGCAATCATTTGTAGAATGAAATATATACCCATTAGTTCCATTAGTGATTTGCTTTAATATATCACTAGGAGAAGTCCAGTCTTCAAGAAAAATTATACATTTGCAGTCTCTATGAAGTTCAGAGTTATCTTTGACAGAATAATTCAACTCCATTTATTGTCTATAATTAATTCATCACAATGGCACAAGTTGGAGCCCATTTAGGACAAGCCAATTATGGAATTTTACCACAAGAATATCCTCAGATGGTTCGATTCACTCCAAGTTCAGATTCATTTTACTTAGGCCTCATGTGGTCATTACTCAGCCAAGTTTGTAGACAAAGGAAAAATTCGTATGGCAAAGAACTCTATGATAAATTAAACTCAGCAGCTTTAGATTCTGTTAATGTACCAGGCTCAAGTCAATATTTTGAACAAACAAAAAACTTGCCTGTCTTTCTTCAAAAAGCTCTAGAACTAGATATTTCTCAATTCGAATCCTTTACTATGTCTTATGTTGGTTTCTTTATTTATTTCGGCCGAAGTATTGTGTCTTGGATATGCCTTAAAAAAGGTTTAAATCCAGAAATTCGACAATGTTTTAGTCCTGGCTTTACATTGGATGAATCTAAAATATTCCCAGGTATTAGCGAGTTATTAAATATTGCAATAGAAGTATTTTATAGTGCAACTGACTGTAAGTTTTACTATGAAGGCAAACCTACTCCATCCCGAATNATTTTATAGTGCAACTGACTGTAAGTTTTACTATGAAGGCAAACCTACTCCATCCCGAATACTTATTTCCTTAGCTATCATTAGTACTGAAAAAGAACTTGCTGTACCTTGTCATTACCTTATAAATAATTATGATTCAAATCTTAATCAGCAATTACTCAACTCTCATCCTTTTATGTATACTAAAACTATTCAAAAACAAGGCNTACTTATTTCCTTAGCTATCATTAGTACTGAAAAAGAACTTGCTGTACCTTGTCATTACCTTATTGATAATTATGCTTCAAGTCTTAATCAGCAATTACTCAACTCTCATCCTTTTATGCATACTAAAACTATTCAAAAACAAGGCTCAAGTCCAGTTAAAATCCTTAATACCCAGCAAAGTTTTAATTCTTATATCGACCCAGCTATTATTGAATTGCTTAAAAGCCAAATAAAAATTTTCTGCGAACTTGGATGGACAGTAAGCAGAAAACAAGCTTCTGCACTAAAAAAACTCATTAGAAAACTTCCAGAAAACTCAGAATATGCTGATTATAATAAGATTATATTAAAAAAAATAAAGCGAGTATCGTGTGAGCATAGTCAAAAAGAGTTTTACACTTTTAAATGTGGCAAAAATCATTGTGTTGAGTGTTTTAAAGATGAAATTGCTTTGAAAAGTTTACAAACACATCAGGTGTTTTGTAGTTGTCGAATGAAATTGACTGATGAAGAAATCAAGTATTTTTTTGACATCAAACCTCCGCAATCTAATGAGAGATTAAGTGATGCCAAAGTTCAAAATCCTTTTATAACCCCATCAGGACCCCCAAATCAACCTCAGTTAATTAATCCTCAAGGAGGTTCAGGAATTTTAGGTCCACCATCTGGGTCAAGCCTAATCATTCCTACAGCACATCATCCACAACCACCTCTTACTAAAGAAAAACCTCCAGCGACTCCACAAATGCCTCCAGGATTATCGAATAGTCTAATAATGCCTTCAGGCTTATCTGGTGCTCCACAATTGACCCCAGGATCTGGCTTTCCAAAGATGCCTTTTGAATCTAATGCTCCACAAATGCCTCAAGGATCATCTGGTGCTCCGCAAATGCCTCCAGGATTACCTCCGCAAATGCTTCCTGGATTACCTGGTGCTCCGCAAATGCCTCCTGGATTACCTGGTGCTCCGCAAATGCCTCCTGGATTACCTGGTGCTCCGCAAAAGCCTCCAGGATCTGGTGCTCCGCCAATGACTCAAGGATTATCAGGTACTCCGCAAATGCCTCCAGGATTATCAGGTGCTCCGCAAATGCCTCCAGGATTATCAGGTGCTCCGCCAATGCCTCCAGGATTATCTGGTGCTCCGCAAATGCCTCCAGGATTATCTGGTGCTCCGCAAATGCCTCCAGGACTTTCTTCAAACCTACCTTCTGGGTTGATTTCTAATACTCTACCTAGAATTAAGTTCTGCGCAAAGTGCAATATGCCAGTTAACACTAGCAATTTAGAAGATAGAAATGGTAAATTTTATCATAAAAACTGTTAGGTTGACTAATAAAAGCTTAATGCTTCTTTCCATGATTTATATGTATTTATGTTGTCTAAACGAAATTCTAGTTGGTTTATAGATGATGAGAGTTTTATATAGAATTCGTCTTCAATAATATTGTAAGAGATGATATATGATGAGAGTTTTATTGATAAAATGGGTGTTAGGGTGTTAGAAGGAGAGAAAAGATGTAAGAAATTATCTTGTGTATGAAAAGCTGAATGAGCTTGCCATTGTTTATGTTCGCCACAACGTAGATAGAGTCGGCCTTTGTGGTTTAACCAGTTTTGAGAAGATTTTTGAAGTTGTGGAGGAGAGAAGGTTTTTAAAGGAAGGAAGAATGAAGTTGGGGTGTTTTTTGTGACTTGAGAAACTGGAGGGATGGAAAAACTTTGAGAGAAAAATCTGCTGATTTGGAGAATTAGAGAACTTTTCAGGTTTTCGATAGAATTGAGTTCATCATTTACTATCTCCAAAAACTGACTAGATTTATGTATAAACCTAAACTCTTCTTCAATAGAAAATTTATACTGCATTTGAACAAGCCAAAAATCCTCATCCCAATCACCATCTATAAACTTCCTAACACCCACAGCGTATTTTTCAGTTATTTCTCTCATCATAATCATAGTATCCAATTGATTATCAATCTTTTGATTAATCTCCTTACTTATTATCTCATATTTTCCCCTAAAATCAGCTAAAGAAACCTCTATATTTTCAGCACCACAATCCGAATATACAATTTTCACAACTTCGCAATCAAGTTTGTTGATTTTTTGTACATGTCCCAACCAATATTTTAATAAATCTTTGCAGTATACATGAAACTCATCTATAAAAATTGAAGATTTCTCAAGAAAATCCTCAGCAGATTTTAATCTTCCTTTGATATCTTGTGATTGTTCAATTATAAGCTGACCTTATTAGTTAATACTTAATATAGTATTTTGAGACAAAAGGTATCTTGCCCAAGAGATTTTTTCTTGGAGTATCTCTTGTTTATATCCTTCGCAAACTTCGTCATCAATGACTATTATTTCCATATATAAATATATTTTTATTATTCAAGTGTAATGATTTTATGAACTTTATTCAAACGATAAGATAAGGATTCATTTATCAAATTCTATGTGGAAAATAGTATTTTTCAACAGAATTTACAATTTTTACAGGCAATAAATGGATTTATTTGATTTTAACCTCTGTGCTAAACATAAATTTAAATATTTATGGAATACCTTAAAATGCCAATATTTACTCTTTGTCTTACTAATACATAATAAATAATCGACTGTAGTAAATCCATTTCCTATAATAAAATCCTAATAAACCAAATTTCACACCTAATTCGAATAATTTTTTTTACAACAATTTATCCTATTACCAAGTTAACTTATCTCTATCTTCCTCTCTTTTAGCACATCCTTCATAGAATTGTCCAAACCATCTTCTCCAAGTTAATATCGTCATATCAGCTTCTCCATCAGTCGCATACATAGGGTTTGTTGCAAATACTTTTTTATTCCAAACATAAGTATCATTAGTAACTTGCATAGCCTCTAATCTTAATATCAAAGCAGTAACCCAATGAGGTAAATACCAACTTGCATATAACTCATGGAAAACATCATGTTCAAATTTACCTTTTGAAGTTGTATGTTGGAAGAAAAGAACTTCATAATATGGGCTTATAAGAAAAAGATATACTAATCCTGGACCAACTTGAAAAACAGTTGCATTAAAAAAGAACTTTGGGGCAAGTCCTCCAATAACAGAACTCATATCTAATGACATAATCCCAATGCTTGAAGAGTTTTCTTTAGTAAGGTATTTATCTAAGAGTTTTTGTTTATGATCATCAACCCATGGGATTTTATGTTTCATTTTCTGTTTGAGTTCTGGATCATCTCCACGGCACCATTTCGCATCCCATTTTGCTCCAAGAAGAGTTGTGAATGGTAAGAGATAGGAATGCACATATATAAAATGTCTTATATCTCCGCCATTTTCTGGAACATCTTGACAGTGGCTGAATATTCTGTTTAAACTGACTCCTTTGTAAACTAATCTCTTTTCTGTTTCAGTGAAATCAAGAGGTTCATAGTTTGGTTTAGTTTTAGGATCTGCATGGAGCCAAGCATATATATACCCATTTTGCTCTTTGAGTAAATACTTTCGTAAGTTCACAAGTCCTTCCCCTGTTTTTTTAAGTATTTCCTGGGGGTCTAGCTTGCAGGTTCCAACTTTTTCATTGTAAGTATAAAACTCAACCTTCCTTGGTGTCAAAGTATTGCCAGCAACCAAATTACCTGTTTTTCCATCAAAAAGCCATCCATGAAAAGGACATTGTACACAACTCATATGTTTAACAGCTCCTCCAACACCTAAATTAGCTCCAGAATGTGGACAAAAGGCATCTAATGCATAAGCTACTCCATCTTCCCCTCTGAACAAAACAATATTATGCCCTGATTGATTTACAGCTTTAACATACATAGGCTTAAGTTCTTCTGTTGTTGAAATAACAAACCAGCCATTAGGATGAGCTGGAATCATCTTTCCACGAAACATAATCCCTGGATTTTCAGGAATATAAGCATAAAAGAATCTACGGAATTTCATGTAGTACAAGGAATATAAGAATAAAACTCCTGCTATAATCAAACTTTTGATACCAATAATAGCCTGATCTAAACAAAAATAAGAAACAACAAGAGCAGAGGACAAGCTCATGATGAACCAACACAAAGACAAATTAGCCATTAAATTATTAGTGGTATAGCTATGATTATATTGAATGAGACCCACTAAAATGCGTAGGGTAGGATGTATAAGTATAGGATGAATATTTAATATTATAAGTTTGAGGAAAGATGAGAAATGCTGGGTAAAAAAGGGACTTTTTGAATTTAGAATTTTTTATGTTGAATGAAATTAGGCTTTTTTTGTGATATAGGATTAAGTGTGATGAGATAAGATTGGGTTTTATGGATTAGGGTAAGAGAGTTGGGTTGATTAAGATTGTTTTAGAAGATGACTTTGATTTTAGGTTTTTATGGGTATAAAATAATATTAGGTATGCATAACCGATATTACAATTTAGATTAGGTTGAAGGAATGTAAATTATGTGTTGATGATTAGTGTTTTTGGATAGATATAGTTTATAAAGCATTTTTTTGCTAACATGAGAGTTATATATAAGGCTGATATTAGAGAAAAATTATTGTTTTATAAGATTTTCTATGAGATGTTTTTGAAGTACTGACAGTGGGTTTATAAGGATTTTATATGCTAAATAGGCTAACTTTAATATTGGAGTGTAAAAATCCGTGCTTGTAATGGGGAAAAAAAATCAGGAAATTTTATAGTTATTTATTGAACCCAATTCAGGTTAAATCTTCGAAGCTATTTTACTCAGATAGAAGGACTTAAGAAATATCTTATAAAATGCACTCAAATATAAAATAGTTAGGCTGAGTGTCTTATATTATTTATAATAATATAAGTTCAATATCTTGTTCAGATTATAAATTTAATAATATAAATTCAATATCCTTGCCAAAAAAAACCATCAACAACAATATTTCAAAATAAATCCTAATAAACTTTATAAAAATAACTATACTTAAATCGTATAAAAAATCATTCAGCCAGAATTTTCTTCTCCATTTTTGCATTCACCTCCACTTTCAAAATTAAAAAGCCTCAATCACTTCTACACATTAGCCCTCCCTTATCATCAAAGATAAATAACATAAAATTATTTTAATCCAAATAAAACTCAACCATATTATTTATATAATCTATATACTATAATAATAAGTATTAAATCAGAAAACTCATGAATATCAACCTTATCTGTATTCTTATCTCTTCTTCAATTATCAATTGCTAAATACTATCATAATAATAAATAATCATCATGTCTAATACTTCCTTTAATTCTCCTTCCTATCAACCCCATTATTATTAAATTATACTCCTTAAAAGCAAGATCGAATTTTTGTTTATTAAAACACACAGTCAAAAACTTCGAAATCTGATTTGCCGATATTCACAACTTCATTCATAATCTTATCAATTTCAATATTATTAGCATACTTAAACTGCCAAATCCACTTTTGACAATATCCCTTTATTACCAAAGTCAAATTTTTTAAACAGTTCCAGAATTGCTTCTTGTTAAATTTGATGATATAAAAGACAAAATTAGGTGTTAAGTTTTTTTTTTTGAGGATGAAAGCTTTGTAAATTTTGTAAAAATTTATGAATAACTTCTATATATTGGATGGCTTATAGAATTTCTTAACAAGGATATCTTTAAATTTTTTTCATCATAGAGACATTAATTATAATTCACGGTTAGTAGATTTTGTATTAAGTCTTTAGATGATTTACTAACGTTGTTCATATTAATTATTTAAGTTCATAAGTTCCTTTTTTTCATTTTTTAAAAAGATTTTATATCTTGTTTTTATGAAAGATGGACTACATAAAAGTATAAAATATAGTATTACTTCATTTCTTCATATTTCACATTTTCATAATATATTTTTCTAAACTTCAGGAGCTGTGCAATATAAATAATAATTCGCTAAGTAAGATTTTTTCTTTAATAATAAAAAAATTTTTAACTGAATTCTACTCTCTATATTTAAAAAAACCATATACCTCAAAAGAAATTAAAAGCCAGCAAGCCTACAAAACTTCCATTTAAAACCTAAACCCTATCTTAAAAAATCATAGCATTCCAAAAGCTAATAAATTTACCAACACCCTAATACCCAGTCATATTCTAAAAAATCCATCATTAGCCTAAATTACAAATTTTCTTCGGCCATATACCCAACTTCTTGAACAATCCATTCAGGTATTTTAATCGAATCAATTGCTTCAATCAAAACATCCCCATTAACACAGAAATTATTAATCTGCGATAACAACCCCATAATCCCCGCAAGATCTTCATTCATAATCCCACTACCAAGTATTTTCAATATCGCAACCCCAGCTTGATAAAGCACTAAAGGTCCCTGATAAAAAAACAAATCCCAAACTCTACTAACAACATCCTGATTAAGACTTCTCGAATACAAAGTTAAAAACCATTCAATAAGAAACATCGCAGGTTTAACCCCTTCATTTTCAAAATGTTCGCATATTTCAGGTAAATTATATCGTAAAAGAAGTTTAAAAAGTTGACATCTTCTAGTAATCCCAACTTGGTCTAATCTATAAAAAGGTATAAGTAAAGGTGAACCAATTATATTCATTAACATAAGAAAAGCTTTATAAGGTTCAAGGTTTAATAGTAACATCCCAGCTATATAACTCATTCCTTGTACATATCCAATATCAGGACGACATAATGTATAAGCTTCGAGTAAATCTCTTAATTGTTGGTTTAAAGGACTACCTTCTCTAAAATACCCCATTTGATGAAAAGTTCTTGAAATGTCTTGTTTGATAAATTTCAATGAACCTTCTTTACCTAATGCTTCCCCATCTCCAATTTCAAGAGCCTCATGCAATTTCTGAGCTTTATTTACGTTTATAATAAAAAAATCTTGGGTTATACCCATTGGGTTACCAATAAGCCTTAACCAAACTTCTCCTCGTACTTTAGGTGGAAGGCCTCGACGTATGAGTTTTTCAACTTGTTTTGACTTTTTTTTCTTATCCCAATAAGGAAGTACATCATTTTCCCAGATTTTCATCATTTCTCTAATCTCTGCTTCCCTTATGATTTTCCTCTCATTGTCTTTTTGAATGTTTTTTTCTCTTTCTCTTATACGGTCTAAGTACATTCTTGCTTGATCTGCAACTAATCGTTTATGATGAGCTGCTTCAGCAGGATCTTTTGGAGGAAGATTGCTAGGTCTAAAGCCAGCTTGAGTGCTTTCACTTAATAAACTTAAATCTTGGCTTTCAGTTATTGAAGGTCTTGATGGTGAACCTAAATCACATTTGCCACTAGTCATTAAAAAGGTACTTTCAGAACCGCAGTATAATTTAGCATATTCATGGGTTAGGTTTCTTACTAAAAGTTGAGATTTCTCAGGAAGAGATGTATTTGTGTTATTCCCAGTACCTAATTGTCCACGAATTCCCATACCCATTGAGTAAATTTCTCCATTTTCACAAATACATACTGTATGAAATGCCCCACAACACATATCTAAAACCCTTCGGCCTATTAAAGAACTTACAATACTTGGTATAGATTTCGCTTCAAGATTCCCTAGACCTAATTGACCATAGCCATTAAAACCAAATGTAAGAAGCTCGCCAGTATTTGAAATTACTGAAGAATGTAGATAACCACAAGCTAGATGAACTATAAATTTACTGTTTAAGCTTTCAATTAAACATGGTTCGTATTGATCTTGGGAATTATCATGTCCAAGTCTACCATCAGCACCTGAACCCCAAGTAAATACTCGACCAAGTTCATCAAGTCCCATACAATGATTGTATCCACATGAAATTTCTATGAACTTCCCTTCAGTTAATACAAGTCTTGGTGATGTACAAACACCTATCACATTAGCACCTTGTCCAAGTTGCCCTTTAGTTGAATTTCCCCATGAGTATAATTTTCCATTGACATCAAGGGCAAGTATATGTTCGCTACCACAAGATAAAGATTTAATTTTTTCAGTGAAATACAATAGTGAAGGCTCATAATTTTCGTATTTATAAACCTGGCCATCATTTGTAAGTATAGTAATTGTTGAATTTTGGCTTAAAGCTAATGAGGGTTTTTCATTGATGTTTGGAACTTTTGATGGAGAAAGATGCTCTTGTGCAGTGACGATGTCTTCTCCCCAAGAGTAAAGGTGAGTATCTGTCCAGATTAATGAGTCTTTACGCCCTATAAACATCCCAATGCTCTTTTTGGGGATGCTTATTTCTATCGGGTTTACTGAGGCAAATGATGCACTTAAACGACCCCATCCCCATACACTAATTTCACCCATGTTATTATAAAATATCGAATTTTAAGTGATAAGAGGTTTTGATGATGTGAAAATACTTATGTTTTATTCTTAGTATTTATTGTTGTGTATTCTTAAATATCAATTAAAAGATTTCTTAGTATAAAAAATAATCAAATCCTTACATTGAAATCTTAAACCATATTAAATTTATCGTGACCTGATTTCAAACCTAAATTTTCNGTTTATCAAATCCTTACATTGAAATCTTAAACCATATTAAATTTATCGTGACCTGATTTCAAACCTAAATTTTCATTTTAATAAATTGGACTTACTGAAACATCCTCCTTATCTCCAAGTTTATCATTATCATATCTCACTTCAANAATTTTCATTTTAATAAATTGGACTTACTGAAACATCCTCCTTATCTCCAAGTTTATCATTATCATATCTCACTTCAAACTCAGTATTTGTCCCAAGTTTATTAAAAGCCTCATAAGAAACACATTCATTACAAGCTTCACCACTTTTTTCTTTAACTTCTTTCATTAAATTGACTGATTTTTTCTTTTTTTGCCCTATGACACTACAAAAATTCCCCCAAAAATTCTTTTTAACAAAAGGATTAGCTCTAAATTCTTTATATGAATTTCTCATAACTTCACTTGTAGTTAACCCTTTACTAATAAGCACACAATGAAATACAGTAAGTCCACCAATAAATATCAGAAATATAAACATATAAAGTCCTAAGAAAATACTTGACCCAGCATTTTCTAATATTTTTTCATCTTGTTGTTTAGATGATAAACTCTGATTATTTATATCAATTGTAACATAAGATATATGAATAATACAACATATGAAATCAAATAATACTAAGATGTTTGTAAGCCCAAGAAAAATTAAAAATTTTGAATAGTTGTATTTTCCTATACATATCCCGACCCATGGGCAATGATGATCAAATCTCTCAACACATAAATTACACTCAGAACAATGTGATGTTCTTGGTGGTCTGACAATCCAACATGTCCTACAGTTCTTTATTTTAACTCTAGAACCATTTATGACTAGTTCAAAGCAAGGATTTTCTATTGCTGCAGCTTTTGAAGGCTCTGCAATAAGTGCTGAGTGTATTGTTGGAGATCCTAATGGACCCATATAAAAAGGATACTCTTGTTTTAAGATATACCCAGGGTTGCTTGTTGCTATAATAAAAAGTGAACCAATACAAGCTATTGCAAATATAATACTGAGTATTGATATGGTAACAGTAAAATATTGTGAAGTTGTAGATAGGAACGCAATTTCAGGGAGAAATATTAAGAAAAAAGTTAAAACTGCCCTGTGGTAATCGGGACTATATTGAAATTACCCTAGCATAATTTTCCCTTTGAAGTAAAATTTGTTTTTACCCGGCCAGAGTTCGTAGGCTTTTTTTGCTACCTGGCTCATGTTAATACAATTATTAAAATCATCTCAACCTGTTTTTGATTTAATAAATTTTCTTATATGATTGAAATTTAGTTGAAAATGCGATTGGGAAAGAATAATTGAGTTAGTTCATATACTGTGATTATAAAGTGCCTTGATGAAATTATATAGGATATAAAATATAAATTACATAAATGGAAAATGCTATTAAAAGTTGATGATTATTCTCCAGGGCAATTTTTTATACAAAATCAGGCTCTAGATTTGAAATAATTATTGAATTTTATATGTGTAAAGGTTTGTTGATTAGGTTTGGGATATCTTTATACTTAAAACACAAGATTAAGGAAAAGAATAAATTATTGCATAAACTGAAAGATTTTTATATTTGAATTCTTGTACCTTCATATTTACCAGACAATTTATTCTGCAAGTCAATACTTTTGTTTATTTAATAGGCTTTTAGTTTGATTATGAGTTTATGCAATTTGTTGAATTTATTATAATTATAAAAACTTCTATGAACTAATTGTTTTACAAATAAAAATGAAAATAAATGGTAATAATTAATAAATGTCTCAGACTCCTAGAATATTCGATCAGAGACTCCAAAATCTAAACAAAAAAATCTACATCGAAATTATTGAAGATTTCCGTAAATTACCTTATGGTGACCAAGATAAGCTAATTCAAGAATTGAGGTCAATTTATGGCCCTCACTTTGATTTTAGCGAAGAGTATCTTGGAAGGTTACTCACAAATCCTAGTTTAAGAACAGCAATTGTGACGCTTGCTCGTGAAAGGAAATCTGGTAGATTAGTTTCAGTGATTATGGTCCCAGCATATACATTCGAGCTAAATGACAATGATCACAGTTTAGAAAACAGGTACTCGGCTGGTCATGGAATCTTAGTAGTTGATGAAAAATACCGAATGGGTGGTTTAACATCTTTAATGACAGATGTAACTGAGAATATATTATTCACAATATTTCCTAATGAAAATTGGGTAGAGTATGGATTCATGATAAGCCCTTACAGTTTTTATTATGTCAGCACAAGAAGTAAAATGTCAGTACCAAGTGATAAACCAGTAGATCCTAATGTTATGAGATTATTTAATAAAATCAAATCAACTGTAGCAATTCGTGCTAGAAAATATGGGAATGAGCCTTATGTTATGTCAGTGTTTCCACCAGTTAAAAATGATTTAGATTTTTTATATGAGAACATGGATCGATTGCCAAAGACTTTAAAATATTATGTTGACAAGACGGGACTTGTACCTGGAGTTGGAATTTTGACTATGCAGATTTGCTATTTAGTCAAAGGTAATACGATCAACCTTCCTGCTGGGGATTATATAAAGAAGAGATATAAATATAATGGACAAATAAACTATATACAAGGAAACCCAACATATAGCATACCGGTTCCTAAAATTTAAGTTAGAAAAATAGGATAATTTTAGAGAAATATGATTATGAATGAAAAAAATTGAAGGATTTAGGAATAAAGTTGTTACTATTGGGTTTAAGATATTTTTTTTATTGTGTATTTTATGTGTTGTGAGATATAAAATATTTTATTCCTTAAGGTGAATGAAAATTTTTATATTTTTGTGCGAAGCTGTGAAATTATTATAGTTTGCTGAGTATTAGTAGATTTTTATGTTTTTTAGTTAGATTTTTTTTAAGATATCGAATTTTGATAAAAGATATGATATTAACATAATGCTAAATATTTTATAGCATATCCTAGCTTAGAAAAAACTTTAGTTAGTGTATGTATTAAACCTAATAGCATGCTATTAATCTGAGGATGTTTTTATTATTGATTTGCCTTGAAAAGCAAAATTTATTACAATATTTTCCTAATTTTTTGATATGAAAAATCTAATTACTTACAATTAGTATTTGTGATATAACTAAAATAACTTATCGAAATGCCATAAAAATATATTGTATTTCAGTCTATTTTCTTTCAGTGGAATTAGGTTTATACTCCAGATTATGAGAATCAGTTCAAAGTTGTAATTTTAATAAAAATCCAAAACTAAACACCGAATACCAAAATTCACATTGTTTATATCGCATATGACCCTTAAAATCGTAGATTTTCACCTAATTTACTGATATAAAAATCTAATAATCCCTAAAACTATAACAAAAATAAACAACTTCAAAATAAACTCTCAAAAATCAAATCAATCTTTTTAATAAACTATATCCCTAGTAAAACTCAAACTTTTCCTAGTTTTGTTATAGTTTTTGTCTCTATTATCGATTTCTCGCAAGGATATAAAGCTTGTATTGTAGTTTGCCTTTGTAATACCTTCAACAATTTTTGTGAATCTTCTAAGCTCCAAGTACTTTTAGCAAAATCCTCTCTGTTCTTTCTTAAAAAATACTCTCTAAAATTATAATCTTGAAATCTTCTGCAAACCCTCATAAGCTTGCGGTATACTAAGAGTTTTTCCATTTATAACAAACAATTATCAAAAGTTTTTCAAGGAAATATGGGAATATTTTATATAGTTTTTTTATATGTTTAAACTAAAGTATGTGTGATGAATAAAATAAATCTTTAGTTTCTAGGCTGGAATTTATGTGTTTGGTAAATAAAAATTGAAAATAGGTATGATTGTTCATCGGTATTTAGGGGAAAAAATTGTATAAAAAAGCTGAGAAAAAATATAGCATTGATGCTAGGAATTACTTAGCGTCTAGTTTGGAAATGGTAAATTATTTTATTTAAAGAATTATTAGTAGGTTATGTTTTGGCTAATGAAGCTGATTTTAATAAAGTTAAAGTGGGTTTTTTACTTAAAATATTTTAAAAGATTGATGATTTGTATTAAATAATAACTTTGTATATGTAAAATTATTAGGAAGTTTTAATCATATTTGCATATAATTATTGAGATAATAAGGTAAAATTAAACTTTTTATTTCATATGCCTTTTGACACCTTGGGAATCAGTATTAGAGTATAAGCTTATCTTCTGTTTAGACCTCTTATAGACTTATTCTATTTTTATTAATACAATAAAAAAAGGAAATTACTGCTCTTCCTAGCAAAAAAAAATTTCTCTATTTGGATCAAGGATTTATTCTGGATTTCCCTTTAGATCAGTGAGGCTATTCGAAACTAGTTGAATTTTTGCTTAGATATAAACCTTATATTAATACCCAAAAAAATTCTGAAGGGTGGAACATAATTATGATTACCACTATTAATATTATAATATTTTATCCTTTTCTGGAAAGTCTATGCAAGATCCAAGCTTAAAAGTATAAATCAAATCAAATATTTGATATGATATTTAGTTCAATATACAATAATATTATAATTTTGAAGCTGTTGTGATTATTAAAAAAAAAAACGTGGAAGATCTTATAAATTTTAAAATTTAAATGTATAAGATATGGAGAATTTATGATTATATGTATTATTAAAATTAAAAGTTTGATGCATATTTATCAGTTTATTTTACGCATAGTATGCATATAAAATATTAAAGTTTAGATTCCAAAAAAAAAAAATTATAAATGTATAAAGTTATTTTTTGTGCATTTATTCACTTTTTTTTACATTAAGAGTATTAAAGGATTTCTGATTGCAAAATTTACCAATATTAAGTGACTATTAATATAACTGCGCTTACAATTCTCCTTTTTTCTTATTTTGATAGGAAAAGTATTAGTTTTATAGATCCAAAACAAATAATTTTAATTAAATTAACTAAAATAACACTTAGATAGTTTCTGTTTCATATAAATCTTGATATAAATATTTGTTGTACGTCAAAATTTTACATATTCCTTTGTCCCTCTGCACAAAAATTGATAATTTTCGGATTTTATGAAGATAATATAGGACTAGTTTCTAGAATTAGAATTTTAACTATGCAAATGCTATATTTACATGAAGATAAACTGTTAAACTTCTTCATTAAGATTATGTTAAGAAGAAATATATTTATACTAGACAAATAAATTATTTTAAGGGAAACTCAGCTCAAATAAAAATTATAATTAGAAAGTAAAGAGAAATACAATAGCTAGGCTTTTAGATGTAATAAAATAGTTGATAATATGTGGAAGGATGAGGATAAGGGGAATTAGGCTAATAATTAGCCAGAATAGCATATTGAAAGTGATATGGTTAATTTAGCTCTAATAATATATTTAATTAGATTAAATCAAATATGCTTCTTGAAGTTTAGGTTCAAGAATTTAATTTAGCTCTAATAATATATTTAATTAGATTAAATCAAATATGCTTCTTGAAGTTTAGGTTCAAGAATGAAAGCTACGTCCAAGGTGCTGATTAAAATAAATTTACTTCTGTAGAGAGTTGAAACGATCTTAAGTAATAAGTTACATGAAAAAAAAATAGTTCAGATTCTCTTGAATCACTGTTATAAGACAACTCTCATTCAAAATACAAAGTTATTATGTTTTAGATGCATAGTAAATATTAGTTTCACTTAAAATTTATAAAATCTGTCCAATATCTCCTAGTATTAGAAATATTTAATTTCATCTTTATGATTAAAACCGATGGTGCTATAATAAATGTTAAATCCTGTCAGAGAATTTAACCCAAAATTTGAGGAATTGGAAAAATGTATTTACATTGAAATCATAGAAGAATTCCGAAGACTTCCTTATGGTGACCAAGATAGACTAATTCAGGAATTAAGGACAATCTTCGGCCCACATTTTGATTTCAGTGAAGAGTATATCGCTAGATTAATCACTAATCCTACATTAGCCGTATCAATTCTGACGCTTGCTCGTGAGAGAGGTTCCAACAAGCTAGTCTCAGCAATTTTAGGTCCAGGTAGCTTAGTTGAATTTGAAGAAAATGACCATCGACCAGAAAATACTTACCTTGCTGGTCATGGGATTATAGTCGTTGATGAAGAATATCGAATGGGTGGCTTAGTTTCTTTAATGACAGATGTAACTGAACAGTTAATATTCACAATACTTCCAAATCAAAACACTACGCAATTTGGATTTATGATAAGCCCTTATAGTTTTTATTATGCAAGTACAAGAAGTAAAGTTTCAGTACCTAGTGATAAACCCATTGATCCTAATGTGATAAGACTTTTTGATAAAATTAAATCAAGTTTGCATATTCGTGCTAGAAAATATGGAAATGAGCCTTATGTTATGTCAGTATTTCCTCCTGTTAAAAACGATTTAGAATTTTTACTTGAGAATATGGATAGATTGCCAAGACCTTTGAAGTACTATGTAGATAAAACAGGGTTAGTTCCTGGAGTTGGAATTTTAACTATGCAAATAAATCATTTATATAAAGGTAACACGGTTGGACTCCCTGCTGGACATTATATTAAAAAAAAATATTTATATTCTGGCCAGATAAATTATATACAAGGAAATCCAGTGTTTAACTCAGCTAAACCAAAAATTTAAGTTAGGATAATTAGATTAGAAATGGAAGTAAGACTTTTTTACAACAAATACAATTGTTGGCAATTTAATGGAAGTTGAGAACAAGAAAAAAATTGCTGATGATTAAAGAAGATTGAAATGCGATATTTTATGGAAATTTAAATAAATTATTAAAGATTTATAATCTTTTGTTTATTAGGCTAAGATTTTAGTTTGTGTTTTTATATGACCTTATATGTTATGAAGCTGTAAAGAGAAGTAGGTAGAATAAACTAGGTGCTACTCTGAGGAATAGACAGGGATTAGGATAATTTAAATTATGTAATAGAATATAAGTAAATCTAGATAAAATTGGGTACTTTTTAGCTTAGATATTCCTAATATGCTATAAGAAATTTTTACTAAAGATAGTGACTAAATTATGAATAGGATTTGCTTGTAAACTAAACAATTACTTTTTATGCAGTAAAAATATACTTAGATCACTAATTCACTAATTAGCATAGCATAGCATATACTTGGGTCATAAAAATTAATAGTTTATAAAAGACAGAAATAAAGGGATAATATCATTGTCAACACTACCTTTTATTAGCATATATAAGATAATTTTTCTTAATAAATCCGAACTGTTTTAGCTTCAAATCTTACACATAATTGCAACCTGAGATTTTTTCCAAACTATCATAAAAGGATGCAATAAGAAGTTTACACATATAGCACTACAATAAAGTGTTATTCAAGGCTATATTCCGATTAATGAAAGCAATTTGGCGAAGTTAAAAACATTTACTATTGGGAAAATTTAAAAAGAAGTATTGATATGAAAATGATTACACGATAGAAAAATATCAGAATAAATGAAATAGCTATTATGTTTAGATGTATAGTAAATATTAGTTTCACTTAAAATTTATAAAATCTGTCCAATATTTCCCAGTAATATAAATAATCAATTTCATCTTTATGATTAAAATCGATGGTGTTATAATAAATGTTAAATCCTGTCAGAGAATTTAACCCAAAATTTGAGGAATTGAATAAATATATTTACATTGAAATCATAGAAGAATTCCGAAGACTTCCTTATGGTGACCAAGATAGACTAATTCAGGAATTAGCCCGCATTTTGATTTTAGTGAAGAGTATATCGCTAGATTAATGACTAATCCTACATTAGCCGTATCAATTCTGACGCTTGCTCGTGAGAGAGGTTCCAACAAGCTAGTCTCAGCAATTTTAGGTCCAGGTAGCTTAGTT
>MPUH01000287.1:0-68870 GCA_001970955.1 Stentor coeruleus | reverse complement strand
GAGTGCACATGTAAAGAAAAGTTCAAATTCTGCAGGATGAATATAGAAAGGTACTCAGCATTAGCAGGCTGTTACTAAAAGCTTTCAATGAAGATGCTATAGTATTTGCAATGAGAAAAAATAAAATTTGAAAGAGCATGAATTTGCTCATACTGGAAACTTCCTTATGTGGGATGTAAAAATCCCCAGATCCTCCTTTTATAGATAAAATACAATTACCCAGAACCACTTTTAGTGAGGCCACTCAATATGGGATATTAGATAATGTATTAAATCTTTGATTTCCTGAAACATCTCAAAAATTCAGGGTTATTTTTATTGATTCGTAGCATATTTTATAAGTTGAGAATGATGCTCCTATTGTGCTCTGATAATCTTTTAAAAATTTATTTTCTAATAATGAAGTTATGAATGAGGTTATTCCTGTTGCAGTATCTCCTAGAAGGACACACTTAAAGGCAACATTTTTTTCTTCTTGCATTTATATAATAGTGTAAATACTTCAATATTTTTTTGTAAATATAATAAATGCAAGAATTAGCATTTCGATAATAAATGTTAGTTAAAGGATAAAATCTTAGTCTATCTGAAAAGAAAACTTAAAAATCTTGCTTTTGTTCTGCTTTAGTATCTCTTAATAAATCAAATTTTAGCTTGTTTTTACTTGATATTCCCATTTATACTAGTCGCCAATAAATAAGTTTTCTATAAGTTTTCTATAAGTTTTGAATAAGAAATCACATAGAATATGATAGACAATATACTCAATAAGAAAATTCAATATAAAATTATCTATTAAAATTCTTAAGTTTTATTTTTCTGATTTTAGTATTTTTATAGTTGAAATAATAGTAAATTGCACTGCTAAAAAAATTTTCAAATCCAAAACACTAAAAGTTTCAAAAATTGTCAATATTTATTAAGTATATAAATCAAAGCAGCAAAATAATGAACTTTTAGAATCAAACCTTAAACTTAATAAATCTGTTTAAAACTCATTCCTAACTTTTTTTCTATAAAAAATGATGCTGCAATTTTTCATAATTACAATAACTGTAAAAAAAATGCAAGTTTTAGCATATAGTTAATTCATCTTAGCTAAAATTTATATCTCAATCTTTTAGGGCTAAATCTTCAAACCACACAAAAGCCTATGATAAGAAAATTGCTACTTAAAATCTAAATAAATTAAATCTAGCTAGCTTATGAATTTGAGTTTATGACCTTAAAGGCTATCAAGTTCATAGTTTCTGTAATCATTGATGAATTTTTACACGAAATTTCCCAAAATGATATTCCTAAATCGGTAAAGTATTTCTTTGCTTCATCAAAAGCTACTGCCCTTTTTTCAATTAAATCAACTTTGTTTCCTAAAACAAAAAATATGACATTAGGACTTGTATCTCTAACTTCTTGAATATAAGACTTAGCATTAGTAAAACTTTCAGAATTTGTTATATCATAAAATATTATGCAAGCATTAGCATCTCGATAATACATTCTTGCTAAACAATGATATCTTGGATTACCTGAAGTATCCCAAAAATTAGCCATCAATCTACATGTTTCATTTTCAATATTTTTACCCATATATGCAGCTCCTATTGTGCCTTCATATTCATTGAGAAATCTGTCATTAACAAGAACACTTAAAAATGTTGTTTTTCCTGTTTCAGCATCTCCTAAAAGAACAAATTTGTAATGAGCTTCCATTTATATTAATCTCCAATAAAAGATTTTCTCTACAAGTTTAGAATGAAAAATCGATATATTTGAAAAATGATTCTATTACTAAACTATATTCAAAGCGAATATATATAAATTTATCATAAAAAATACAATTTATTAATAAACTAATTACTTAATAAGGAATCCCATTAAATCCGCATGCAGCTTTGAGGACTACACTATTCTCAAAATGGTCTATAATCAATATATTCCCTGCTTTCCATTTATAAGTAGCCATCTGAGTATCAAAAGAAGGTAAAGCTTTATTAGCATTATTAGCCAACTCAAGTAATGTACTAGGTTTCCAAGGTAAAACACTTTCAAGTACAGTATCAGTATCAGGAGTAAGAGTCCAAGAAATCTTAAATAATGTCCCAGGCCAAGTCCCATTCATGAATTTAGCAACAGTTTTATTATTATATTCAACCATATCCTTCAAATCAGATGTATCAGCATAAGTATTATGAATAGCTGAAGGTGGCCAAATATTAATTGAATCATAGTCTTGTTGCATTGTAACTAAAGCTCTTTTCCCAGTGTTTATCATTTGATTGATAGTAAAATTAAATGATAAATCAACTGGGGCAAGATAAGGTCCAAGGGTGTTTAGGACCATATTTTTTAAAGATGTGATTTCTGCTGATGTTGGACTTCCTTCAAAATGCGACATTTCAACAATAACTATTTCTTTAGGGTAGTCATGAAGATATGATGATATATTACCAAGTAAATATTGAACTGGTGATCCTTCAACAAAATGATATGTGACCCATTTTTTAGTGTTATTTTGCCAACCTGCTCTAAGATCAAAATATCTTATCCCACCTTGCATTTGCTGATAGAAATTCTTATCTTGAGACTGGGCCCATTCTTTTGCCACATTCCCAACATCTTCATCAAGAATGTCTGCTAGTTTATAAAGATCTTCCCAGAGATCGGATTGATCTCCTGGCATTGGGGTAGTTGTTAACCAATATGTTCCACTATCATGAGTTCCTGGCATTGTTAAATTCTTAAGGGTTTTATCTCCGATGATATTAAGATTGTCTCCTATCCAGGTAGCAGGGTTTATGCTTAATGTAAGGGGGAGGATTAAGATAAAAGCTGTCCACATTTTTAATATAAAGTAAGTTAAATATTTGGATTATTGCTTTGCTAGGTGTATTTTTTATGTTGAAATTGATATAGAGAGATAGTAAAGTTGTGAGAAATACTAGATTTAATGGTGTTTGCAAATGAAATTGATATATAATAATGTTATTATAAAATAGTTTGAAAAGACTTCCTTATCACAATCAAAGTAATGCTTATCTAACCCTTGAATTCCCCTTTAAACATTCTAAACAAACCTCTAAAATCCAATTCTAAGCACCCTCTCATAAGCCTTTCTATCTCTAACCCCAAACCACAACCAAAATCATCATTATTATCCATAATATCCTCTTAAAATCTTCCATAACCTTTATCACAACTTCTCTACATTTAAAACCCATAAATTATCTAAACTTCGAATAAACTTCCCTTATCTCAGCTTTACTCAACTGTTTAGTCTCTATCATATCCAAAGAAAAATACCCGGCAGCAACGAAATCTAAAATACAAATCCCTAAAAATGTATACTCCATACCAATAGCCTTCACTAAAACAGGGTAAAACAAAACAACAAAAATACAAATAAACCAATTAATCGATGTACACAAAGCCATCCCTTTATCACAAAGTACCTCACTTGAATAAATCCACACAATCGGCCCAACAGATAAATTAAAAGTTACAAGATAAACAGCAATAAGTAATACTTTATAAATAGGTTCAAAACTAAACCATACACAAAAAACTAAAATAAGCATAGTAATCGACATAATAATTTCACAATTAACAGTAGTTGTTTTTCTACCAAATTTTGGTATATGTGGTAAAACAAATATTACAGATACAACTCTAATAAAAGTTACAGCTGAAATAAGACATCTAGCGACAAAAACTCCTTTACCAAATTCTATAAAAAGTCTAGTTAAATATGCAAGTAAAGCATTAATGCCACTAAGTTGGGAAAATATATGATATAAAGATGCGACTCTTGTTGATTTTGTACTACCGGGAACACACATTATAAGCTGGGTATAAGAAAAACCATTACCATTTCTACATGTATTTTTAGAATTTACAAGCTCTTCCATGATAGTTTGAGCATGTTCATCTATATAAATACTAGAAACTGCTTTAAAAGTTGTATTGAAAGATTTGTTATATAGTAACCATTCAGGGCTTTCATTTTTAAAACATTTATAGAATATCATAAACTGAAAACATGCGATTAATCCTGGGATTGAGAATAAGAAGAATACATATAGGGATAATGATTGAGGACAAGAATCAATAGGTAAAGTTAAACATATAGTAAAAGATCCAAGTAAACCAGAAAGGACTAATAATTGATTTACTGTACCCATTTTACCACGAACTTCTTTTGGGGTAACTTCTGTTATATATTGTGAACAGAGTATTGAAAAATTCCCAACACACATACCTGTAAAAAATCGGCCAATAGCAAATGTAATTGTATGAGGATATAGGATGATAATACTTGATATCATTGTTATAAGGTCTGTTATCATGATGTTTTTACGTTTACCGTTGATTTTTGATAGAAAACCAGTGAGAATTGACCCGAAAAATGCACCGACTGGGACTAAAGTGGACATTAAGACAATCATAAAATCTTTGTTGTCCCCCCAGTTGAGTATAGAAGCTACACATTCTTGGCTTGATGTGAATATTCCTATGACATAACCAAAGATAAAGTATCCAATTGATGAACTAAAGGCTCTAAGCCACACTTTTTTGTTGTTGTAATGAAGGGAAGTAAGGGGTAAATTCTGTTCCATTTTTAAGTGTTAGTATATTTATGGTAAAAAAAATATTTTATTGGGAATTTTGATTTGGTAAATTTTAAAGGTTGGATAAAGGATAGTTTAGTGGAAAATTTGATGCAAATTTTAATTGGATATCCAAAAAATTTTAAATAATTATTTTTTTGATGAGAATTTAGGTGTAAAAGGTTATGGCTAAAGGAGTTAAGAAATAAGGAGAACTTGGTTGTAGATAAAGAAAATAAAGTTGGAATCTGATAAGATTTGGAAAAGTTTGGGGATATTTGAAATTATTCCTGTTTCTGTAATAAAGATAAAAAAATATCAAATGCTAAGACAAATATGATCACAAATCCATCCAAACTAAATTATCATATAAAACCCCCAAAAAAATCCCAAAGCAACCTCAACCCAAGTCCTTATTTCGCATATTCATTATAAAATTATTTATTTAATCTTGATATCATATCCTGAAGACAATCATTATATTTATCAAGCAAGGCATAGCGTTTAATTTTCAAACATTCAGAAATTAACTCTGAAGTAGTCCAGGGATCAATTTCAATATATAAATCAAGAACATATTCATAAATCTTAAGTCTTTTATCCCTCGCTAATTCATTAAACCCATCAATAATATTTTGTTTTATAATATGATTATTACGTATTTCCTCTATTTTCACCATAGATGTGCATTTTTTATGTAAAGTCCTTTCATCAACAACAATAATACATACAAGTCCATTAATCCTTTTATCTGTATATACTATCATTTGTGCGACATAAGGATTTTGCCTATAAATATTCTCTAATTTTTGTGGACAAACAGCAAAGCCACATTTTGTATGCATAACATACTGAATCCTTTCAATAAAACAAAATCCAAACCTTTCATTTGTCAGCATAAACAAATCCCCTGTATGAATCCAATTATCATTATCTGAAGTACTTTGCGTTATATATGATGATGATGGGATTTCATGTCTAAGCCATAATTCTCCATACATATCTTTTGATATATCTTCAAGTAAAATATCAGGAGTAAATACAAGTTTAGCTTCCCATCCTGGGGCTGGTCCACCTAAACATCCAGAAAAAGTACTTAGGGAATATATGTTACTATAACCAGCTTCAATTAAACCATATGCTTCATAAATACCACAACCAAGACAGATACTGATAAATTTCATAGTATCTATATTTGATGGTAAAGACCCTGTTAATAAATATCTTAACTTTCCTCCAAAACTCTCTCTGATTTCTCTAAAAGCTATATTATTCCAAAATCCTTTTTTATATGGTTTCCCTTTCTCCATTTTCATCAAAGAATTCTGATAGCATTTTTTAAACAACGACTCAGCTAGACCAGTGCGTTTTGATATCTCAAACTTTATCCCATCAGTTAAAAAGTCCAACACCCTTGGTATCACCAGCATCAAAGTTGGCTTCATTACCATTAAATCCTCTTTCAAATCTTTAGAAAAACCAATCCTCACTCCATATATTGTCAACATATAATTTAAAATCCTCTCTCCATACAAAGATAAATTCGTGTATAAGGCATAAACATCATCATTACTAACAGGTGGGTTTTCGAAAATTATCGATGTAAAACTGCTCATATACTGTTCATGAGTAATTTTTACAGCTTTAAAAGGCCCAGTAACTCCAGTAGTAAATGCAAAAAGGCAGATATTTTTAGGATTGATTTCAATTAAATTGCTACTTAGTGGTAACACACTAAAGTCTTTAAATCTAAAAATCTGTATATTAAAATTGTGTGCCCTACTAATTTCATCAGGGGTAATATCATCAAAAAATAAAACTTTTTCTATAGGAGATTCTCCAAGCATCTCAGCTAAGGAAAATATTTTCATAAGCCCTTTTCTATCGACACTAACATTTTTCATATCCAAACTCCGTATTTTTTCTAATAAAATAATTTCTTGATCACATTCTGTCAAACCTACAGGTGCAATCCCAAGTCCCATACATGCTAAATCAGTATAAAACCATTCTTGTCTAGGGTTTGCCATTATTCCCATAATTTTATACCCAAGAGAATTGTTTTCTATACGCATACTACAAATTCCAGTCACTGTTTGTAAGACTTTTTTTAAAGAATCTTTGAATGAAATCCATTGATACTCATTATAAACTCGATAACCTAACCAAGGTTTATGTTGGTATTTCTCAGCAATACAGCTAAATTATTATTACTGAAATAGTTCGAAATAATTTGAACAACCCCATATTTTAGGAAGAATCGATTGATTTTGGAGCTTTGGGTGACGGAATATGGCTGTACTGTTTGTCTGTCGCGAACCTTCAACTATTGAGCTAAATGACTCGTTTTTACTTGCTTTAAGACCCATTTATAAAACATGAGAAGGAAAGTATGGTGTAGATTAATAGGGAATATTGCTTTGGATTGGATGTAATTAGGTAAAATGACTCGGGAAGTTTGTGTGAAAATTCAAGAGGAGTATAGGAAGAGATTTAGGGATAATAACATTTAGACTATATCTCAAAATGTTAAATGGTAAATGCAATTCTTCGAATATTCTATATCATAATATGGCAGCATTCGGAGGTAGTTTACAAGTGAACTCGACTCCAAACCGACGTTTTATGTACTCACATAAGAGTGATGGAGCACCTTATGCAACATTATTCTCATACCCAATCTTTAAACGTTCAAGTGATGACTTATATCCAAACAATCTTCAAAGTTCTTTAGGATTTACAACCCAACAGCCTGGAAAGTCAAGAGAAAATGTTTCTGATGTGAATATTTTTAAAGGATCTTCTCAAGGAAAAGATAGAATAACTTCACCTTTTCAT
Source organism: Stentor coeruleus (assembly GCA_001970955.1). Lineage (NCBI taxonomy): Eukaryota > Ciliophora > Heterotrichea > Heterotrichida > Stentoridae > Stentor > Stentor coeruleus. The sequence continues at coordinate 61,425 of MPUH01000287.1, read as the reverse complement.
AATGTGCTAGGATCGAATAAATATCAGACTTCAAGTAATTTTGATGATAATAAAGCAAGGTTTTATGCAGTAACCCCTGCATCTCCTTTTAAATCAGCAGCTAAGAGCATTATAAATTAATAACCAAAATCGAAGTTAGGATATTATTTTATGTTGCTTTTTATATTGGTGGTTTAGAATAATATTATGTTTAAAAGATGTAGAGTATTATTTTATTTAAATGATAATAAGGACTGATTAAAGATATTTTGTTGGATAATAGGATTGGGTAAAAGGTAAATTTGTTAATAAAAAGAAAGAATTTAAGGATTGTAATATTTTTTTTTTATTTATGTTTAATACTTGTGGTTAGAGTATTTATAATAGTGATTGAATACTTTAATACTGTTTAATATTATAAAATATATCTAAATGTAAAATTATTATATAGTTTATAAACCATACAAGAAATTCAATTATATTATCTTAATGATTTTAAAGGCCATATTATCAAGGCTATATATATGATTTTAATTAAAAAAAACATAATATTTAAATATCATATATCTAACTTTACCCTTATATACACATCTTCTAATACCAAATCTTAATAACAGTTTTCACATATTTTAAATTTATTATTAAGTATCATAAAAAATATAAAAATAAAGAGTGTATTTTCTTTACAGTTAAAAACTTTATAGTATTTTTTCCGTATATTTTAAATCTTTTAATCATTATTCAGCTAATTTAAAAAAGAAAATTGTAATAAGGCAGTAATAAATGGAAAGTGTTTATCCAAAGAGAAATGCGTCCAGAGACCCTGGCCGCAGTGAATCAAATAAATTTTTGGTTAATTCAAGACTGCGTCCTAGAGCAGTATCAAAGGATCGCCCATCAGAAGAACCCCAAAGAGCTTCAGCCATAGACGTGCGTCTGGCAACCGTATACGACAAAATGAAAAGTAATTTTCACACAGAACTTACAACTTATTCTGAAGAAGCAAATCCCAACCTTCTAAAATCTCCATCCTGGCGTGAAACCCTAAACGAAATCGAAAAAGATAGTCAAAGATATTCCCAAAAGCCATCCGGATATACACGAATAGCCGAAGTGCTTTCTCAAGTCCAATCAGAAGTATTTGAAATCCTCAAACAAAGTAAAAAACTTGACGAAGCATCTTTAAAATCCCGTCTATGGGAAGTTTTTAACAGTCTAAGCCATGAGGTCTGGAATATTTGTTTTCGTAACAAAACTGAAGATAAAGACTTGATCCAAGAAAATAAGCATTTAAAAAACACCCTAGACCAAATGGAAGAACAAATCCTAAGACTTAAAAGTCAATTGCAAGAAAAAAACCTGACAATGCCAAATAGTGAAGTTTATTCATTGAAATCAGAACTTAAAAAACTTAAAGACTATAGTCAAGACCTTCAACTAGAATTAAACCAAAAAATTGCCTTGATTCAAAGCCAGGAACAGCAACTTAGTATTTTAAGACATGAAATTAGAAGTAGGGATAATGATTTAACGACAAAAAATACAAGTAGGAATATTGGCCCTGTAGATGATATAAGAGAAAAACTTTTAAAGGTTACTCAAGAACGTGATTCATTAAGAGAATGGAAAAATAGATTCACTCAATATCCATCAACGTATGAAAAAGCTATACAAAGGATTAAAGATGAACATTTACAAGAAAAAAATCGATTACAAGAAAATATTGATCAATTACATGCGTTAATTGGAGATAAAAGTCCAAAAGCTCCAGCGAAAACTACGCAAGGATTTTTTTCGCAGAGGGAAAGAGAGATTGCATTTAGAAGTCCAGGAAAAACAAATGACCCTGATAATAAATTTAAAGAGACTATTGGAATATTGAAAAAAGAGAATATTGAACTTAAGGAAAATATTGATATGTTAGTCAATGATTATGATTGTGTTTGTAATAAATTTAAAGTACAAAGTGAACAGTTTGATAGGGCGAAACAGGAATTTGAGATTACGATTGAGAATTATGAGAAAAAAATAAAGGATATGGGTGATGATATGAGAAATAGAGATAGGCAGGAAAATGATGGGAGGGGAAGATTTGAAGGGATTGGAAAAGGTAAGAAACAGATACTTAGAGCTGGTAGGGGGGAGAAAAAAGATATGGATGTTGATGGGGATGTGTTGAAGGATAGGATTGAGAGTTTGGAAAGTGATAAGAAAAAACTTGAGGAAATCCTGAAACATGACGAGGAACAAATGAACCAGTTTATGATTGAAACAGAAGAACTGAAGTCTTTGCTCGAAGAACAGACCGAACAGCGAGAGCAGTTAGAAAAAGAGAACATAAAGTTATCTAAAACCCTTAAAGATCTCGAAGAAAAGGTCAAAATCTCAGAAACCAAAGCCGAAGAAGCTGCAAAAAGATGTAAAAAAGACCAAGAATGCGTCAAAGCCAAAGAAACCGAAATCGAGGCCCTTGAAAAAACTATAAAATCCCTCAAAGACACCAAAACCCTACAACAAAAAACAAGTGAAATCCTCAGACTTAATCAAACAATACAAGAGCTTCAAGAGGACCTAAAAAATGCTAAAAATATCTATGATGAAGCTCAAGAAAGCCTTATAGACCCTATGAAAAATGAAATAAACACATTAAACGATGAACTTCTCAAACAAAACAAAATCAACGAGCAGCTACAAATGAACAAAGAACTACTTCTTCTAGAACTCGAAGAAATGAAAAACAATCTAGACAGTCAAAAAAAAGAATCTAAAAGTATTGAAAACAAACTAAAATCCTTACAAGAAGAAATCAAAGAAAATCAGAAAAAAACCGCTGAAAACATGAAATATCTAAAACAAAGCAAAGATTTGACTGATAAAATCAAAGAACTTGAAGAAGAACTAATGGAAAAAGATAGAAAAACACTAGAGCTCGCGAGGAAAAACTCAGAAATGGGTAGAATCATAAGAGAAAACGAGACAAAAAACGATGACCACAAGGAAAACTCCAACAAAATCCTTGAAGAAATGCGAGAAACTATGAAAAAAGACCGAGAACATCACATAAAAATCATATCAGAAAAAGACAAAGAAAAACAAAGCTTAGAAAACAATATAATAACTTTAAAAGACTTTATAACTGACTTAGAAGAAGATCTATCAAGCCTAAAAGACAAATTAAACGAAAGTTTTTCTAAGAAAATTCAAGAAAAAGATAAAATAAACGAAGAACTTCTATACAAAATTGAAGATCTTCAAGAACAACTAGCTAAAACTATACAAAACTCAGAAAACAATTTATTTAATATGAAAAAACAAGCTAAAAAAAATAATGAGGATTTAGCTAATGAGGTTTTATTAAGAAAAAAACTTGAAAAAGAAGTTTATGATTTGAAAAATGCTGTAAAAGATGCTCAGGAAGCTACTGAAAATAAAATCAATGAATACGGGGTTTTGAATGATGCTTTTCAGTTAATAAAAGATGAATTGCACGAACTAAGGGAGAAAAATCAACAAAGGGAAGAATTGCAAGAGACAGTTAAAGATAAGAAAATAGCGGAGTTAGATGAAAAAATCATAAAAACTGAAGGACAATATAAAAAATACATAGAAGATCTTAATTTACAGATCAAAAAAGAGCAGGAAAATGCTAGGAGACTAGAAAAATCTTATGAAAATCTTAAAAAACAATATACAGACCTACAAAATCTAAGTTCAATAAACGAAGAATCTCAAAAACAAATCGCTGATCTTAATGACAAAATTGAAGAACTTAGTCTTGCCTTTATAGAAAAAGCTGAAGAAGCAAGTAAAAGTCGAAAAAATGCTGAGGTTATAAATAAACAACTTGAAAGTTATGAGAAACAGAAAAAAATAACTGAAAATAATATACATGATTTGCATGAACAAATAAAGAAAGAGAAGCTTAAAATACAAGGTTTTGAAGAAATGAATGATGAACTTGAAGAAACAAATAGGATTTTATCTTTAGAAAATGAGGAACTTAAGAAAAGAATTGTTAGAAAAGAAGAAGAATATGAAATTGTTGTTAAGGAAATAAATGGGTTGAAAGGAAAAGATGATGAACTGGGGAAACTTGAGAAACAAAATTTCGATTTGAATGAAAAACTTAAGGAAAACAATAGGGAAATAGAGAAAATAAAAGAAGAGTATGCGAAAATAGCTCAGGAACTAGGGGAAAAAATAGAAGAAAACGAGGAAATCAAAGAGAAAATCGAGTGTTTTAACGAGAAAAACGTCGAATGTGAGAGTTTGGGTCAACAAATTAAAGAGCTCCAAAGACAAAACGCTGAAGCTAACGACAAAATCAAAGCATCCACTGCAAAACTTGAGAAAATGGCTTATTACATAGAAGAAACCCAAAAACTTCAAAACCAAATCGCAATTCAAGACCACAACTTATCAGAAAAACTTAAAGAAATAAGTAAACTCGAAAAAACCTTAGAAGAAATTAGACCTTTAAAAATTCAAATAGAAGAAATGACTGAAAATATAGCTGAATATCAAATAAACATACAAAGAAAAGCTAAAGAAAACCATGATTTATTATCAAAAATCGCTAGTCTTGATAAGTATTTAAATCAAGTATGTGATGAAAATCAAAGATATAAAGCTGATATTGCTTCACTTAATACAAATTTAGCTGAGAAAAACTATGAAATAGCCATGCTAAAAGAGGAAAATCAAAGGGTTAATGAGAAAATTGATGAAGAAAAAGAGGATTTTTCAAGGGAAATCAATGATGTTGCTTTAAAGATGCAGGGGGTTGAAGAAGAGAATAGAAATTTGAAGGAAAAAATTATGGAAAAAGATAAGAAACTTAAGGAAATTGAGAAAAAAGCTGGAAAAAGCGAAGAGATTCAAGGGATTTTAGATAATTTGAATGAGGAACTGAGGGAAAAGGATAAGAAGATAAGAGAAATACAGGATATGGCAGAGAGTTTTAAGATTGAAGGGGAAAGAGTTGAGGATTTGCTTAGAACTGAACAAAGGGCATATAAAAAAACTCTTGCAGATAAGGAAAACACGATTTTATCTTTGGAAAATGATGTTGAAGCTTTGAGGGACACTTTAGAAACCTCAGAAAACACTGTAAAAGTCCTTTCAGCTGAAAAAGACTATGCTGAAAAATCGTTAAAAATCTCTGAAAATGAAAAAAAACACTTTGAAAAACTGCTAAATGAAGCTAAAAACAAGAAAAAATCCTTTAAAATCCAAAAAAATGCTGAAATACAAGACCTAAACGAAAAATACAATGACCAAAACGCTAAAAATAAAAACATAATATACGATTTAGAGACCAAATTAGAAAACGCTGAAGAAAACTTCCAATTGTTCAAAAAAAATGCTGAAAAAACCATAGAAACTATGGATTTACAATTTTTAGCTTATAAATCTGAGATTGAATCTTTAGAAGAAAAAGTAAAAATACTTGAAAATATGATCCTAGATAAAAACAGGGAAATTGAATTATTAAAAGAGAAAAATCTAAGACAAAAAAGCAAAAGACAAAGCAAAGATATGGAATTAGAAATTTTACAAGAAGATAAATCTAAGTTGGCAAGTTCATATTCTGAGAAATCTCAAATAATAGATGAGCAAATAAGAGCTTTAGAAGAACAAAACAAACAGATTGAAGAATTTTCTATAAAACTTCAAGACATGACATCAGAACTCTCTGCGAAAAATGATGAAATTAGTAAACTAACTCAACAACTTATAGAGAAAAAAAATACAATCAACACATTAAACCAGGAAAAAAATTCTAAAGATCAAGAAATCATTGAAATAAACTGTAAAATCTCCCTCCAAACCCAAGAACTCTATCAAAAAACAAACACAATCACAACATTAACCCAAGAAAATGACGCTAAATCTCAAGACCTCCACAAAAATACACTTATAATCTCATCCCAATCACAAGAAATCATTGAAAAAAACCTTCTTATTGATGACCTTAATAAAAAACTCCAAACCTTATCAGAAAATTATAACACCCAATCAGAAAATATATATGAAAACCTTAAAAAAGATTATGAAGACAAGATTACTCATTTACAAAATCATATAAAAGAATTAGAGTTTTCATATACAGAATATAAAGAGCGAGAAAAATATATAAGCGATTTATTGTCTAAACATGAAAATGAAAATATAGGCCTTCAAAATGAAATCGATACTTTGTTTCAAGAAAAAACACATTTGAATAGTATAATAAAAAAACTTAAAGAAGATACAACTGATAAAGATAAAATATTAGAATTACAAGAGAAGATTCATGATATGAATAAAAACTTGGAATTGAATGAAAATGAGTAATTTTTATATAGGATACAAAGTTTAAAAGGGAAATTATTAGAGCAGGATAATAGGATTAATGAGTTTGAAGAAATCTTAGGGGAAAATGAGGAGAAAATTGAAGAACAGCAGAAGGAGATTAATGATTTTGAAGAAAAAGTGATTAGGGGTAATGAGGAAATTGAGGGAAAAGTTAAAGAAATTGATAGACTTGAAAAAGAGGCCCAGGTGTATAAACAGGAAATAGAAGGGAAAATGTTGGAAATCAAAAATTTACATGAGAAATTCAAGGTTCTAACTTTAGTACAAGAGGAAAATGATAAGAATTACGCTTTTGAACATGAGAAATCCCAAGAAACCATACAATTTTTACAAGAACAAGTCAAAAAAAAGGAAAATGAAAGCTTGTCGTTTGAAGAAAGCATAAGCAACCTGCATATATCTTTAGACACCTCAATGAAAAGCCATGAAGAAAGCATAAAATCCTTAAAAGACGACCTAGAAAAAGCAGAAACCAAATCAAAACATCAAGAAAACGAAATAAAAGACTTGAAAAAAGCCATAAAAGCCCAAAATCATGAACTAGAAAAATCTTCAGCCGAATCCAAAAGTCTAGAAAATTCCTTCCAATCGAAAATCGCATCTCTTATCAAAGAAATTGTCGGAAAAGATGAAGAGTAATCCATATACAGACTAAACCAAGCGAGAAAACACAACAAAATCTTATCAGAAGCTGCATCAAAAAACTCAGCAAATGAAAACCTAATAAAAAGCTTTGAAGATCAAATAACTAAACTTAAAAATGAACTCGAAGACAAAAATATTGAATATCAAGCATTAGAAGAAGAATTTTGTTCACAAAAAGATTATATAAAAAATAAACAAGAAGAAGTTGATGAGATAAAAAAATTACATTTAACTCTTAGTGAAGAATATATTCAATTAAAATCATCATATGATACAGAAAAACAATTAAGAATAAGTATTGAAGCTAAATATACATCAAGTGAAATTGGGAAAAATGAAATTTTAGCTAAGGTTAGATTAGAAAAAGAACTTTTAAAAACTGAAATTGATGAACTTAAGGAAATTTTAGATTTAGAAAAAGATAAGGAGGAGAAATATAAAAATAGGATTGAGGAAATGGAAAATCAAACTAAAGCTAAAAGTTTGGAATTTGTTGATGAGATAGAAAAGAAAAATAAGGAATTTGATAAAGGGATTAAAGATATGGAAGAAGTTGGGAGGAAGATGAAAGAGAGGATTAGAGAGTTGGAAGAATTATTGGAGGATAAAGAGAGGGTTGTAAAAGAAAGGACTGAATTGTAGGATTTATTTAGTATTGAGGAACAGGCGCAGTTTATTAAGGAACTTGAAGATATTGAACAGAAAAAAGAGGATGTTGAGATACAGCTTGAGAATGAAAAGGAGATTAATTGTGCAATGAAGGATGAAATTTGTAAACTTAACGAAAAAAACAAGCAAATTGAAGAGTTTTTGCATGAGTGTGAGGGAAAATATAATACAGTGCACAGGGAAAATAAAGATTTACATGCAAATATCCAATCACTAGAAGCCAATATCGCAGAACAAATACACAACTTTGAACTTGAAAAAAAACTAATATCCTCAAAATCAGATCAAGAACTTAACGATTTTAAAAATACAATAAAAGAACTTCAAAACAATATAATTCAAAAAGATAAAACGTAAAAAACATATAGAATTGATGATCTGAAAGGAATTTTAGACAAAAATAAAAATCTTATTGATATGCAAACCAAAAATAATAATGATCTTGAATATCAAATACAAGAATTAATGACAAATCTTAATTATAATAAAACAAGTGCTGATAAAGCTAAGATTGATGGAGAAAATTGTAGAAAAGCTTTAAATGAAGAAATTGAGTTTTATAAAGACCAAATCGGGCAAAAGAATTTAGAAATCGAATGCAAATCAGAAGAAACAAATGATAAAAATAGGGAAATACAAAAATTAAATGAAGAAGCAAAAACGAAAGATAAAGAATTAGCGAAAGTTCTTGAAAAGAATAAAAATACTGTTGAAGTGTTGAATAAAAAAGCTGATGACTTAGAGTATCAACTATTAGAAATGGAACAAAAGTTTTCATATGAGAAGTCATCATTAGAAAAAGTTAAGCAAATGTATGAAAACCAAGAGCATATTGCGAATCAAGAAATAGAAACACTGAAACTTCAAGTTAAAACATATTCAGAAGAAATTTCACATATAAATAATCAACGTGCTAAAGAAATAAGGGAAAAAAATTCAGAAATACAGGAACTTAAACAAAGGCTTAATGAGAAAATTGAAGAAATTAGTGAAATAGAAAATGAACTACAGAAACTGAACTTGGGACAAAAAGAAGATAAAGAAACTAATGAAACTGGACCGAAGTCTTTATTTAACCATATTGATCAGCTTAATAAACAAATTGAAGAAAAAAACAGCAAGTAAGATATATTTAGAATAACATTTAAAGATACGGAAATCAATGAGTTTAATAAGAAATTAGATGAAGCTCATGAACAAATTCTAATGCTTGAAGCTACAAAGCAAGCATTAGAACTTAAAATAAAATCCTCAGAATCCGCTGAAGCCAAACTCAAATCTGTAATCGCCACTCTTCAAGACCATCTCACATCCTTACAATCAGAAAAAGATTCTCTCGAAGAAGGGCTTCGAAAAGAAATCCTTGAGCTAAAATCCCAAAAAAAACATCTTGAAAGAATCTTAAACGATGAAAGAGAAAACAAACAAATCGAACTTGAAGGCCTTACCGAAAGTTATACAAGACAAATCGCTGAGTTAGAAATGCTTTTAAAAATTAGCCAAGAAAAAAGTGATGAAAAATTCAGTGGAATGCTCATAGAAAAAAATCACTCCATACAAAAATATGAAGATAAAAACCGAGAACTTGAAAAAAAAATCGAAGAAATTTCTGACATCCTAGACGATCGAAACAGTGAATTTGCCGACCTCCAAAAGCAAATTGCAATAAAAGACCGTCTATACGAGACTTCAAAATCTGATTTCGACAACTTAGAAAAACAGCTTTCTGATGTTTTACTAAACAAACAAAGTATAGAAAAAGATCATAAAAACCTTAAAATGATATTTGACTCTTTACATGATTCTGAATCCAAAGCTCAACAAGAAATTATTTCATTATCAAGTCAAATAAGCAATTTCAAACAAAGTTTAGAAAACTCAGAAAGAATCATAAATGAGTTATCCCAAACATTAGATTTTTCATATAAAGAAAAACAAGAATTAGAAAATAAACTTCAATTAACAGAAGCTAGTGTTTCAAGATTAGAAAGTGATATTAAAATATTAGAAGATGAAAAATGTTCATTAATCCAATCAAGGAAAAGTTTAAGTAAAAGATCTGAAGGTGATGAGTTTGAAAAAGATTTAGAGTTTTCTATAGAAGAACATGAGAAAAAAGAAACTCATATGACTAATTTTGTTGTATGTAAAGTTGTGAAATATGATAATAAAACATGGTGTTTGGTATATGTGAAAAATCAAAACCCAGAGTATAACTGGTATGAAAAATATATATTAAAAGATATAAACCCTTCATTAGAAATCCCAATAGCATATGAAGAACAAATAGAGCATAAGTTACAATTACTAACAGAAGAAATAAAAGAGTTAAGTTCGATAAAAATCCTCGCTTTCCCTGAGGAGTTTAAACGTGAAAGTCTTCTAAACACAATAGAAATGCTTATAAAAAACTACTCAGCAAGTAAAATCCAAGCATTAAAACCAATCCAAGCTTCTGAATATAGTGAAGATATTAGCTCAATCCCTGTATCTGGAATATCTCAAGATGACTGCTTATCAGACTCAAATAAATCAGTAAAAGTTACAGCACAAGAAGCTACTGAAATATTTAAAAAAATGAAAGTTCTTGAAGAAGAAAATATGGAATTAGAAAACCGTATTCAATTATTATATCAACAACTTGCTCATTTAAAAACAGAAAATCGTACTGTGCAGTATTCAGGAAAAAGTGAAGCAACAGTTGAACATTTAAGGGGTATTTTTATTTCGATAATAGAAAAATTGCCTATACAAAGTGGGGAAATTGAGAGTAATATAAAAGTTATATTGGAAATATTGAATTTATCTAAAGAGTTTAAGGAACAGATTATGGAAAAAAGAGGAGAAAAACCTTCGGGTGAGAAGAAAAACCTGTTTAAGAATCTTTTTAAGAAAAAAAAATAGATAATTTAAATGGATGTTATGAGATCTGAGAATAAAGAAAAGGCTAGTTTTATGCAGTATTTTTTGCTAGAGTATTCTTGAAGAGGGGTGGATTGGATGAGGAGGTTGAAAGATAGTTTTAGATGTGTGGAAGGGAGGGAATGATAGATCAGGGTATCGATGCTTTTTGGTAAGAGTTTTTTTCTAGAGTTTAGACGTGAGAATTTGGTTAAAAAACGCTGGAGGGTGGTTTTGGTTGTTGATAGTTGGGAATCGGTTGGAGCATATATAAGAAAGGTTTGTGAAGGGATTTGCATTATGAGGTTAGTAATTTGCTGTTCAAGAAAAAGTTCGAATCCATTTAGGAGTTTGGATGAATAAGCTTGGGATTCACTTTTACTATCCCATGTGAGAATTTTTATGTTTTCATAATACCCTGACGAGTTAGAAAGGGTGTTTAGGACTGAGATTGGGATAAAAGCAAAATTTATTGTGTTTTTGATAGGAAGTGGCTCGAATGATAAGACAATTTCATCTGGGTAGGATTGTTGGGAGGAGTAATAAGAGACTTCATCTTCGGAGAGTAATATCCGAATATACCCTGTGAAAAAGTATACATTTTGTCCTTTTTTATTTAGTTTGCAAGGGAATTTCGTTAAAAAAAACTTAATCTCACTAGCTTTTTCATGTTCAAACGCCATATAAACCCCATCAACATACTCAACTCCACATCTTCCAACACTTCCTATCTCTTACCTTTTAACCTTCCTCACAACCGTCTTGTCCAAATCTTCAAAACTTTTAATCAAATGCCAATTATCAATTTTTATCCTATAATCCTCAAGACACATAGCAAAAATATCTTCACTAGAAGATTTTTCTATAGAAAAAACCATTTGATCCATAATCTTTTCACATATTTCCCATGTTTCTTTTATAGTTTTTACTATATTCTCATTATCAGCATAAGGGACAAAAACTAATAAACTATGTAATAAAGATACTAAATACCTTTTATGTGCCAAATTACTAGTAAAAATATCTTTTAAAGCTTTTTGTAAACCTTTTACATCAGGGTCTTCGATTTTTAAAGCTTTAATAATTTTACCAGGGTCATTTGTTATGATTTTCTCATCGCCATTATCAAGAATTTTCATAGAATCCGGGTTTTTATACATATCATAAACAATTTTGGTCAGTGCGAGATATTTATTTAGCATTTATATGATTATTAAACATAGAATTACATTTTTACCTGATCGTGGGTAAAGGATAGAAGAGTTTTTCCGACTTGCAGGGTTAATTCATTGTCTTCCGGGAGAAATTCTATTGTTTTTTCGCTTACTAAAGTACCGAATTTAGAAGAACTGTCTTGAATTATAAAATTTGGCTCGTTGTATATAATTTGTGCATGCTGACGAGAAACTGAAGGGTCTTTAATACTTAAATCACAGGTTTTAGAACGACCGATTTTAAAGATTGGGTTTATAGAGTTGAGTTGTATTAAGTAAAGTGAATAATCTTTTTTACTATCATTATATTCGAGGATAATATATGGCGGGACAGCATTTTTAGTATCAACACAACAAAACAAAAACGAGTCTCTAATTATCTTCCTACTGATTTTGCATTTAGAAATCTCACACATCAAATTCCTCACTGTGTATTTCACACACTTTCCCTTTTCACTAACTATAATATGCGGCCTTATATAATTCTGAAAACATTTTATATGCGCATATTTTATACTCCCTTTACACCCACAAGGGCTTACAAAAGGATTATTCTCTTCATTTTTTGTCAAACATAATCTACAAATGGTTTCATCATCATAACAATTCACATTTAAAACATTGGTATTAGCTAAAATCATGGCATTTTCCAAACTTTTAACTAAAGATTTAACTTTAAAAGTTTTCCTACCAAATTTTAAATACTGTCCTTCTTTAAGCACATTAGTTAAAGGATCTTTTGTTACTTTCCATAGTTTAGAACCATTATGAGATAGTATCAAAAATCCTTTTTGGCTTTTGTGTATTGATACCAATGTAAGATTGTTAACTAAAATAGTGTTTAATAAATAGACACTTATTTGATTGTTTTCTCTATTAATAACACTTGATTCTGTTATGATAAGGCTTTGGCTTAGAAATTGTGTAGACTCATAGTCAAAGAGTTTATGGCAATTTTCGGGCCAAGTGAGGGTCTTGACAAGCATTTTTTATATGAAAATATCTTATGAGTATGGTGAAAAGCTAGTTTTTATTATAATTATTATTAATGGGCTGGATCTATAATTAACACCAAGTTGGATTTTGCCCCCGTAAAAAAAATATTATTAAAATCTTGGGAGAGTTTTTTTTTCTAATGAACGCTTGTTTGAATTATGAAATTATTTTAATTAAACTTGTTTATTGATATACTAAGTTTTATTAAGATTGTGAAATATTTAGAAGAGTTTTTATGAGTTGTTTTATGTAAAACAAAAACAAATTTTTAGAAAAAATCATAAATTTAATCATTAGAAATAGAAAAATTACAATCATAAGATTATGTTTATTTAGCATCCTAATTAATAAACTAATCATAGATAGCAAATCAATAAATAATGTTTACTTTAATAAATAGAGATATAAAAGGGATAATAAAAGTTTTAAATATGTTTTAAATACTTATGATTTTTATAGAAATCCTCCCTTAGATTGCTTATTATAGTCAATATTTAACATTTTATAAAATCCAAGAATATACCTTGAGGCTTAAAAGAAAGAAAAATGGGCTTATAAAAAAATATTCGCTAAGGTTTTGGAAGGAAAAAACGAGAATACTCAGAGTAAGTTTATTGAAAAAATAAAGATATTGAAAAACCTAAGAGTTTTTTATCTGCCATATGATTAAGATAAAGTTATTTGTTGAAGAGGTACCAAAGGATATGAAAAAGAATAAAATGGGTAAATTTATTGTTATGAGGAAAAGAAATAATAGGTCAAAGAATTTGTAATGTTTAGTCCATAATCGAGTGAGCTGAAAACTAGTCTATAAATAGAGTTTATGTTTAAGAATTATAATAGAATATTGGATGAGATTACAGAAATACAGACGGATTATTCTTGGAAAAAAAAGTAAAGAATGTAAATGAAGGAATTAATATAAGATTTATAATATTAGAAGAGGCTTTAAGGTATAAAAATAAACTTTTGTTATTAGGTGTTAAGAGAATTTAATTAATGAAGTAAAGTAAATAATATATAAGACATCAAATGCGAATTATAAGACAATTATATGTTTTTTTTGATTAAGGGAAATATATTTATAATATGATTTGATTGTAAAGCGAAAGTAAAGATTAATGATATTTTACCGAAAAGGAGGTACAAAGAAAATATAAAAAAAGATTTCACTTTTATCACAACTTTGAATATTTTTTGAATTTAACGCATTTAACAACATGAAAAATCTTTAACTGAACTTACGAAAAATATTCTATTAAAAAACTACAAATTTTCAATAATAATCTTATCATAACCCTTAAACCTACCCTTTCTCATATCTTTATCTTCAAAAAAACTCAACAACCCACATACTTAAAAATCCAACTTTTTAAACTCCACTTCTAATCTAATCCCAACATCAATCCTATATAATAATTCGAATAAATGGGTTGCTCAGGTTCTGTAATATTGGTTAACAGTGAACGTTTCACTCAATCCCGCGAAGAGAAGATCTTATCAAATCTCGAACTGAATCTCCCTTTCTCTCATAAGAAAACTCGTGAACTTGTCAACACATTCAGGTTAAATTCTTACTCTGGGTATTTAACTTCATTACAGTTAGCCCGGGCTATAAATGATCTTTCATGGACTTCTTATATGCAAAGTAAAAACAATTCAATTTCAAGAATAGTTGGTTTATTAGCAAATGATGGTAAGACTCCAGTGATGTCTTTATGTTTTCTTAGTATATTGTTAGGTAAGGCTACAGTTGAAAATAAAGCTCAGATATTATTTTCTCTTATAGATATAGAAGCTTGTGGGGAGATATATGAAGATAAACTTAGAAGTGCTTTAATCATGCTTTTTAAGATTTCTGTTGAAGTTTTACCTTGTTTAGCTTTAGATAGTCAGAGTCTTACTGCTGAAGAAGTTAGGGGGTATACGATGATATTGAAAAGGAAAGAGAAAACATTTGTTCAGAAAGTGATTAAGGAAATTATGCAGGATGAGAGGGGTATTAGAAGCAGAGAATTTGTTCAGAGAATATGCGCACTTGAGGATTTTAGAGACTTTTTGACTGCAAGAGGGATTCGAAGTTTGGTGTCTGGTGATTTAGTGCCAAGTCCTTTAATCCAAGTCGAACTAGAGAACCTCGAACCAGAAACTCCAGAAATCATCACCCAAGAAATTAAAAACGATGAAGACCCCGAGTCACCTACTTTAGACTACACAAGTTCCGAAGAAAGCAGTGATGACTTCGATATCCTCATTCACAAAAAAGAACCAAAAATGCTAACACCAGAAAAAAAGCCTATAAAGCCAAAACCTTTAGGAAAAGGTATGCAAAAACCCCCAAGACCTACTCGTTCACGTGGATCTTCAGCACATGCAAAACCAGGACCTAATATATTAGAATCCTCATCATCTCCAAAAGCTTTAAACCCCACAACTTTTTTCCAAAACAATGAAAAGCTTTTGTCTCCACCTCAAACTGATAAAGAAGTCTGGAGTAATGGTGGAGAAAAAAAAACAGTAAAAAAAGTGAGATGCTCTTCAACTTTTGGGAGAAAAGATGAAGGTGTTGTTTTAAAATACAATTTTAAAGGGAAAATTGTTGAGATCGAAGTGAAATCGTGGGAGGATCCTATTAAGGTTGCTCATAATTTTTCAGTTAAAAACTCGCTTGGAAAGAGAGAAAGGAATTCAATAGCTTTGATGCTTACAAAACTTATAAAAAGTCAAGACTAGATATAGTGTAATAAGATTGATAGTAATAAGAATGTATAATTTATGTTGGAATTGAATACAATAATAAAAATGCTTATATAGTTTGTAATTTCTATAAAGGTTTATGAGTATTTTTATATGAGTTGTTGTATTTGAATACTTATGATTATATAGTATGTATATTCAGATTAATCTCTGATTGGATTATATGAAAATAACTTAAAATTTCACCTTCTGATATAATATATATTCTTTTAGCTTTAAATGCGATAAGAATTTTTAACTGAAAATTGTGTTCCGAAATATGATTTCACATTGTTTTATGGGTATATGAGCTTATCACTAGTTAAAGAAAAAAATTTATAATTTATGGATTCATATAATGTGTTCTTTTCCATCCTTTAGTTTTATATTCCAAGTAATAAACAAAGATTAAATCGTGTGAATCCAAAATCTCATCAAAATATTGTATCGAAATAGCTTATCTAATTCATAAATACTTAACATATTTTATATTTATAATTAGTATCTACTCAGTAATGCATATCTATTGAGAAAAAAAATCAAAATCATATATAACAAGCCAATCAATCCTATATATTTTATACCTTCCAGGTACTAATCCTTGTCAACTTTTTAAAAATTTTATATACATAAAAAGTTCATGAACTTTTAAATTTTCAATAAATAATTTATAAAAAACAATAATCTAATACCTCCAATATCAATTTAAATTACAATCAAATTATATATTTATTAATCATTTCTTACATTTACATCAATAAGCTATTCATATATTAAAAAAAAAAAACCTAAGACCATTAATACATAAATTCCAAAAAAAACTCATAATCTTATCAATAATCTCATAACAATAAAAACATCCTATAAAAAAATCATGTTTAATCATAAGACAATGAGTTTAGCAGTTTGAATATAAATGGCGAAATTATAAAAATGTAAATTCCACCAGTTAATTTACTGTAGCAAGTTTCGCTTGAAAAAAAGTATGCTTAAAAAGCTTAGAGATAGAGAGAGATTTTTTATGAATATTAAGTTTTAACTGTAAGTGAATTACAGTTATTTACAAAGATTCGGTTTTAAAATAAAAACACGTCTAGATTTGATTAAACATACTACTTAATGTAGAATTACAATAATGAAATCATTGTTTAACATATTCTTTTAATTGCATTCTTAGAATTTTCTTATATGATGATTTCCTAAAGCAATTTTTGTGTTATTTATGCCCCATAGTGATTAGTAAAAAATTAAAGTTTAATTTCATGCCATCATATCCACTAATATAATGAGTGAGTCACCAGATATTGCCCAGTTATTACCTTCTCCAATCCTTTTTAAGTACTCCTATGAAAAATACAAAACTTTCAGGTGCGAGAAATGTGGGATTGGGTTTAAGGAGATCAATGATTTAAGAATGCATCTTTTAACTGAGGTTGAAGAAAGATCGATATGTCCGGTTTGCAAGCATATTTTTTCAACAGCTAAAGGTATGAAGCAACATTTTGGTAAGCTGCATTCTAAACAAAGGCCATCAAGATGTGCGGTATGCAAAAAAAGATTCAGAAATAAGTATGCTTTGAAGTTCCATTTTAAGCAAGTTCACGAACAGTCTACTAGAGAAACTTGCGAAAAGTGCCATCGTGCTATGTATAACATGTATTCTCTTAATCGGCATAAGAAAGTCTGCAAAGGTGCAGAAGATTTATAGAATAGCTTTAGTTTAAAGATTTACTAATATATTTTTATTATCTCTTTTACCTCAGGGTCATTTTTTGAAGATTTAAGGTTTGAAAATAGATTGGCCAACTTCGACTCAGCTTTTTTTCGGAGTTGAAAAAATTATTAGCAATACCTACGTGATAAAATCAACTCTTATATAAATTTCCATAACATTTTGCGATGTGAAAAATGAAACAACTTTTAAAAACAACCTCGTAAGGCTTTAAAAGCATTTCTGTTGGATTATAATAAAATTTACAGGTTAAAAGTTTATCTCTTCTGAAACCTCAAAAGTTCTGAGTTTTCTCATATAAAGCAAATAAAGTTTACATTAAAAACCATGTCTAAAACAATGAGTATATGTAAAAACTATTTAAAGCAACTAATTTTAGGGAACTTATACTGAATTTCCATTATCATAATAACCCCTATTAACATGGTGATTTTTGATGGAAGAATTTTCCAAAGCTATAAATTATAAGTTTTGTTAAAGAAAAATTGGGATATAAGAACTTTTATTCAGGCAAATAGTAGGAGATACTAAAAGTCAAGTGGGTGTATGCTTAAGTAGGCTTTGAGTATAATATGGAACCATTAATGTAAAGTTTATTACTATAGGGATTTTATTTAAACAAAGAAAATGCTTTTGGCATATACTATTTTTGGAACCAAAATTTTAAGTAGAGTAGAAATAGTCTAAAGCATTTGTCTTATATTTACTTTAAGGCGTCCTTAGACTTTTGTATAAACTAATTGAAACTTTTATATGTTCAAGAGGCAATTTTAACTTTTTCTATATAAAAATCATTTTCTGGGGTTTAGTATTGATTTGATATATAATTATAGTTTTATATGATTGCAAGGATTGCAGCTATACAATAAAGGACTTAAACATAAACACAAAATATTTTTATAAAAAAAATGATTTTCGAGCAAACTTTCTTTAAAGAAGTCATAATTCTCAATTGAAATATTAAGTTTTAGTTCTTGAGGACTTCATGGTTAATATATTCAACCTATATTCCAATTCTAAGAACTTTAAAAAATGAAATGCATTGACGAAAATGGTGCAACAGAACAGGTCTTAGTAGTCCAAAACTAACAACTCTTATAAAACACGATAGAGATTCCTTTAAACCTAGGCAGAACAAATCAATTTTGTCTTATACAATACTAATCAACTTATAGAAATTTCAGATTTTAGCATTTCCTTAGTTTCTAGAAAATCTTAGAATTTTTTTTGGTTTTTCGTACAAAACTTTAAAACTAAGTCAATTTCTATTAGAACATGCTTTTTTTCTTTCTTAGTTCTAGTTTTAAACAACATCCATAAAAAATTTAAAATTTTCAAACAAAGCAAAACTTTCTAAGTTCATAAACAATTTAAAAACATAATCATCAATACTGAAATACATAAAAAGATTATCAAAAACCTAAAAAAGCTAATAAAACATAAATCATAATTTGACTTACAAATACAAGCATATAAAATCTGATTTTCTAAAATCACAAAGCCGAAAAAAAGACTAGCATAAACATCTTCATGAAATTTGCCAAAACTTTTATGATTTTGACTAGAAAATTTCTGCTACAATTTATTCGCTAAAAATGTCATTTTTAGCTTGAAAGTGCTAGTGATGGAGAAATTTTTTAATATGTCAAAGATTGATATAAGTGCGAATATATAACCCTTTGGGTAAATGAAAATAGTAAAGATTAGGCATTTTTTAAAGGGAGAAGTTATGAATAGTATATGAAAGAAAAAAAATATAAGAAAATAGTATAAAAAGAAGCGATAAAATGATTTGAAGATTTTTGAGAATAATGATAGGTATTATTAAAGATGAATGATTTAAGATGAGAAATGTTGGAGTTTTATTATTAAGTTCCTTTGGAAAAATTTAGTATGGAATTTTTAGAATAAAAAAAGAAGCAATTTTTTTTTTGTGAATTAAGAATTGGAATTATGGTAATGGGTGTAGTTAAATATTGTTGGATTTATAGGATAAGGAATTAGAAGATTTTATTTAGAGATTGGGATATTAGTTTAAAATATGCACTTTGTTGGAATATAATATAGTAAACTATGAATTATTAGAATTTTCTATGTTTTATAAGCTTTAAAAACTAATTGTATGTATAAAATTTGCCAAAATCTAGTTTTTGTGTTTATAAGATATATTTCTTGTACTTCAAATAAGTTTTTCATTATCTTAATATTCGCTTATATTTTATCATATAAATGTTTCAAAAAATAAGAAAAACCAACTAGTTCATACATTAAAGTTTTGTTTACAATAAACTCGTTTTTAAAAGACTTAATATTATTCTCTTAACGCTTTATAAAATTTTACATCAACATAGCCTTATCAAAATAATAATTTTTTTTTCAGAATATTTCATATCTGATTTACCATAAAATCTTCTTCCCCAAAAGCAAAAATTTCTATCCCAAAGTTTTTAACCCAATTTTCCAATCCTCATCATCAAAAAAATCGGATTTTATTATATTAATTACTAAATACTCTATGTAAATTTCTCTATTCCTCTTATCATAACCCCATATTTCACATTATTGAGTTTCTGAAAACTATTTTTCTTCGATGTATCTTTTTTAAGCACATAAGGACTTACTTTAAACTTATCAGAAATTTTAGGTAAAACTTTTTGTCTTGAAGATTCTGGTTCTGAGTTACTGACAAATGGTTGTTTAAATTTTTTTTTCTGTGATTTGCTTCCGTTTTTTATAAGGTTTTTACTAGATTTAGGATGTTTTATATTGAAATCTGTAGCTGAAGAAGCTGAAGAACTATCTTCAATATATTTTGGTTTATATCTTGGGATTTTTGACTCACGAATTTGTGGTTTTTTTGTAGATAAGTATCTTGGGGATACTGGAGGTAAAGAACTTTCTGAACCTTTTGGCCCTTGAAGCCTGAAGTTGAAAATTTTCCCATTTTGGCCTTTTTGGTCTTTAAATTCAATGTTTTTATGGAAAAATTTGTCTTGTTTTGGTATCCCAGGCTTATATAAAACTTGTGTTTCAAGGCTATCAATACGGTCACGTAGTTGGCTTTGCAGCATTTCAATATAGATGTCTTTTTGTTTTAATTGGTTTTTCTCATGGATTCTTAGATGCTCATTTTCAAGTTCTGTTAATTCTATAATATGCTGTTGTAATGATATTTTTAATACTGATGAAGCACTTTCAGGTAGATTTTCCCATTTTGCATGCAACTCATTTCTATCATTTTCTAATCTTTCTGTTTGTAATTTTAGTTTAGAAATTCGGTCTTCATACTCAGAAATTGTTTTTTTTATTTTCTTCACTTTTTCTTCTAAGTTGATAACTTTGTTGCTTTCATTACCATTTTTTAATTTAGAATCATTCAGCTCAAATTCTTTTATAAGAAGTAATTCTTGCTGTTCATCTAATATATTTACAGCTTCAAATAACATGTTTCTGTTTTTAGCTTCTTTAGAGATATGATCTTCTAATTCTTTATTATAAACTTCAGCATTATCAAACCCTTCGATTCTTGGGACTTTTTTCTTATTCCTAATAACTTTCCTTAATTCATTAACTTCTTTTTTAAGTTCGTTAATAATATCTTTGTATTTGGAAATATGATAAGAAACATTCACAACATTTCTTTCATAGGAAGTTTTTATGTTTTTAGCTCTATTTGCATATTTTAATGTATTATGTGTATCATCATAAAAAGCTGTAAACGGACTGATACAAACAATCATAACAGTACGACAATTTCCTCCAAGTGAATCCTTAAGTAGCCTTGTAAGTTTAGAATCTCTATATGGTATATAAGATTTGATACCTTTTAAATTAGCTTCATACAATGCATTGATACAATTTCCTAATGCAAGTAAAGACCTATTAATATTAGCTCCTTCAATAAGTCTGATGCCTCTATTTTTTGTATTCGCAGCTCTTTCGGACCCAGCTAAATCAATAAGTGAAAGTTTTCCACTAAATTGTTCAGCTTCAATACCTGTATTTTTTTCTTTATATTCAATAAGTATCTGTAATACAGCATGAGATCTACTTGATGTCAAATTAGCTTCTGTAGGTTCACAAGTTCTTCTTTTATTACCAACTCTCAAACTATCAATAACTTCCTGAGGACTTGTCGCTACTAATTCTGATAACCCTGATACCATAATACCTTTATCAGGATCTTCACGTATATCAAGACATGAATTACTTGGGTTTATCAAATCTCTAACAATTTCATTGTATATTTCAAGATATGATATCTTAACAGTATAATTTCTATCTTTAGACAAGACTTCAATTCTAGCAAAAAGTTCAATAAACGACATGAGCATTATGCCAAGTTTTTCAACCTCTCCAAGCATTGTATATGTTTTCCCTGCTCCTGTTGGTCCATATGCAAATACAGTTGCGTTATATCCATTAAGTACACCTTCAAGTAAAAACATCGTCGTTTTATTGAAGACTTCTTGTTGGCTTGCAGTTTCACCAAAAGCGAAATCAAACGCATACCTTTTTTCTGTTTGTCTTTTATTGATAAGTCCTGGGGGTTCTGTTATTAAAACTAGTTTCCCGTTTATTATTTGCACAGTATTGAAATCATCGATTTCTTTTTCTTTTTTGGTTAAAGGTCTACAGCGTACTGCAACAAGTATGTTTGATTCACCCTGGTTCATATTGGAAATTAAATCATTTGTCTCGGGCTCTTGGTCTGATAATATCGGGCTGCTGTCCTTAGATACTTTTCCTGACGATTTCGATGACTTCATTTTTAGGAATTTGTTGCAAATAATTTTTGAGGAAGGTTAAAGAAAATTAAGTTTCGTATAAAAAAATATGACAATTGAAATAATCTCATTCTCAAAACATATAAACTTAGAAATCTATAATTTTCTCTAATTTTTATATTAAAATCTTCATCAAAAATCTTTAATTTAATTCATCTTATTACAATTAAGGAAAAGGTAAACTAATGTTTCGTTTATGTTTCATATCATGATAATTTCCCATATCTGAACTGACTTTCATCCTTCTTGGACTACAATCTCTTAATACTTCTAAAAATTCTTTATATTGTTTATTCCTCACTCTACTAATATTCAATATTCTCTTAGGTGTACATGGTTTATTTCTCAATATATATTTCATTAATTTCTCTCTAGCTTGTCTATTTGCTGATTTAAACATAGGACTTCCATCATTAGGATATGATCCCCTAGGTAAAGTCCCTCCATCCAAAAGTGTCCTCCTACTTTTAATCTTATCTTGTAAATTTTTTTTTAAAGTGATAATAGTCTCATCAGGAAGCATCATCAAATCTGTCCTTTTAATACTAGCAATCACAGCTCTTTCACTAGAAATCCTTATATTAAACATACAAGGTTTATTCATCAAAGCACACTCTTCAGCAAAACACATCCCTTTGCCTAGTTTGACCACATTTTTCATCCTATTTTCAAAATCAACACATATCGCCGCTTCTCCTTCATATACAAAATACAATTTATCATCTTGATAATCTTTATTTATAACCGATTCCCCACGTTTGTATTCGCTTAATGAAAAAAGATAACCGATTTTTTCTTTGTAGTTCCATGAATATGATTCTAAATTAGGTAAGTAGCTATGGACAAAGTTTCTAATTATTAACAATCGATTGTTCAGTTGATCACCTAATAAAGATATGAATTCTATTTGAGGTAAACATAATAACCATGTGGTTTTATTAGGGATACAAGATAAGTTATAGGATTTGTGTCTTAGGATTTCTCTTTCACCGACTTGTTTTCCTTTTATGATGTGATTGACTATTTTATTTTCGCTACCAACGGTATGATAAAGTTCAAGTTCACCTTCAAAGACTATATACCAGGTTGTTGCATGGTCGCCTTTTTTAAAAAGATGCTGCTTTTTGGTTAGAATTGTTATTGATAGGTTTCTTACTAGTTGGATTAAAAGCACTTGGGAAAGGTTTTTGGCGTAGTTACGGTAATCTTCGAGGCAGAGTAAGAAGATACTTAGCCATTCGAGGTTCTCGTAACTTTGGTCGCTAGATTTTAGGAGGTTTATAGCTTTTTCGTTATCTTCCATATGATTATATTGATAAGAGGTTTGTGAAATTTACATATGAGAAATAATTCGATTATAAAATTATTTGTTTTTCTAATAATTCCATAAAAATATTTATCCTACTTCCTATTCTAAACGTAACAACTTCTCCAACTTAATAAAAAATATTTTCACATATCCATAAACACATGCAAAAATAATTTTCCCAAAATCTTAAATTCAAATTCCACCATTCAAAACTTAAAACTAAATTTCTATTTTCTTATCATAAAATTCAGCTACCTAACCTCTAAAGCGATTAATTCATTATGTAAATCCCAAAATCCTTTTAGTAAATAAAAAATGGCATATTTTTTCTTATATATATAAATATGCCAACTAATGAAAAGGTTTAGCTCCTCTTCTTGAAGCTGATAATCTCTAAATATCCCAGTAGCAGTGAATGGCAGTTTATATACCAAAGACCCCTTAAATCCGTCAAGTGTTTCTTGAAGCTTCTAACCAAGACCAAGTATAAGAATTACCCTAATTACTCTCGACGAATCAGTAGATTAATAGGAATAAATTGAACTTCTCGCAGTACTGAGAGTCCGTATAGGCATATAACTTATAAATTGAAGTCTAATTACTTCAGGATTTTGCCCAAATCCTCACTAAATGCAAAAAAAAACTTTGATTTATCCTTGTTTTATATAAGATTATGTTTAATTACCCCTGACAATTTTAACCTTAATGATCGGGTTTCAGTATCCTCTCAGCTATTCATAGCTGGTACTTTTATTCACAGCCGTTCATTTTTGCCCCTTAGTTTTTTTTCGCTCTAATTAAACCCACCCTCGACATTTATGAATCTAAAACCCATGAAAAATTTTCTTATAGACCAGGGGGGTCTAAAATATATACATATTTAAAAATCAAGGGGTTCATATTGAAATTTTTACTAGTATTTAAGCCGATGAAAATGAAACTTTTATAAAACCCAAGATGTCAAGTCTATAGACACAATAAGAGTCGGTGTCTTAAGCCTCTATATCACTATTTCTCTACATTGATTTCTTTTCTGATATCCACCTTCATGTGAATAACTGTTAAGTTCTTTGTCCTTTTGTACTTATGTTCTAAATATAATACAAATATTTAACTAATAACACAAGTCAAGATAAGACTTCAAGACTACAAGATTAGAAGATTAGAAGAACTGAAGATCTAGATACCTGACTTGAGATTCGAACCTGAAGAGCTGAGAACCGGAGAGCTGGACTAGGGCTAGCAGGAATGACTCAAGATCAAGACTTTATGATTTAATGATACTAATAATAATAATGAATGTTTATATTCAAAAAAATTTGCTTTTTATATACTTATATAAAAGAAATAATTAAATATAGAAGTTTGTAAGACCCATGAAAATTTTACCAAAGTTTCTCTAGAAGCTTGATAATTTTCAGTTATATAAGCTTGAATACTATCATCAAGGTAATGTTTTTAAGATTGTGGATTTTACTGCATATTTAATAATGTATTCACTAATTTTACTTAAAGTTAAAGTTGTTGATATTAGATTTGGCGATGTTAGGAATTTATAGATGCTGATTTCTTGATTGTAAGGATCGATAAACAGTCTTAAGATGCTTATAAAGGAGTAAATGTTAGTAAGTCCTTTATAAGTATTGATAAAAGTTTGGTATAGACTTAATTTGATAGATTCTGTTTAGGCAATTTGGTTAAGACAAGCATTACTAGATGATTGACTTGGATATCCAATCATATTTATTAACAGAAATATTTTATAAAAGTATCAAAATAGATGAAATTCTAATACCTTAATCACAATTTGTTCATAAAAATACAAAATTATTACCAACGCCAAAAGCCTTTTATTTAAAAATTCTCATATTCCATGTAAAAAAAGATACAAAAATATCCCTAACTTACTAATAAACCCTAAATAGTTCATACCTTAAAAATCCCTTCTCAAACCTAAACTCAAAAAAATTATCAATTTATTTATCAGTCTTAAACTTCTTCACCAATTTCTCACTATCCTTATCTTTTTCCTAACATCTGTTTTCCCAACAATCCCCACAAATAATTAACACTCAAATACCTTCCCAAAATCTTCAAGTTGATCAAACGCATTTTTATATCAAAAAATTTTTATAAGCAACAAAAATAAACCCTTTCATATTCCCAACAACATCCTTTCTTATCAAACATCTCCATATCCCTAAAAATTTCAAAAATCTGTTCAGTAGTAATTTTTAAAATCAAATCCCTAACATATATAATCTGATTAACCCAATAAACCATAAAAAAAAAACTTTTAAAACTTATGATAATAATATCTATATGAAACTTACATTAGAAAAACTTCAGTCTGAATGTCCCAACTACCGTGAAGCCACATCTTTAAACCTAGACTGCAAAAGACTCAATAAACTTAATGAGCTAGGAAAATGTAGGAACTTGCAATACATTTCCTTAAGGTTCAATCAAATCCTGGCAATTGATGAACTTTCTAACTGTCCTCGTCTATGGATTGTAGACCTTTTACAAAACCAAGTTTCTGATGTGTCATGTTTAAAATGTTTCCAAGCCTTAGGAAGTCTAGCTTTATCATGCAACAATTTGACTGTAAAGTCTTTAGAACCATTACAAAACATACATATAATCAGTTTTGAGTTCAATAATCCTAAAACCACAAGGGCTGAAATATTAAATGCTTTACCTCAAGTGTGGATTTTAAATGGTGTATATGTAACTTTATATGAAAAAAAGACTTTAAATATTAGAGAAATGGCTATGAGAAAACTGATCTGCTTACATAATGGCCCAGCTGGGGAGTTTGTCCAAAGATTTCAAGGAGGTATGGACGAGTTTAAAAAATTTGAGTATTTGATTTATGATTTAGAAAGAGTTTGTGAGTTAGAATGGGAAGTTAAAAACCAAAACAAAAGAATTAAAGCATCAAAGTTCCCGAAATTTCAGTTGTGTAGATGGATGGATATCAAACCTGCATCAAAACTAGTCCTTGCTTGTGTTTTGTTTTTATATTTAGAAGGTTTTTATCCTTGTAGTTTAGTAAAGGAAATAGTCGCTATTGTTATTACAGAAAGTTATCCAGAAAACACTCCTTTAGTCGAAGCTGTGGAATTATGTGAATTACCTGCTCATTATATATTGAGTTTTATAATATTTTTGAAGTCGAAATGTGATGGGAATTCCTTATGGAAAAGAATTAATGTTGAGTATCTTATAAGGAATTTTTTCAATATCCAGAAACGTTTTGCTGATCAAAAGCCTTGTTTGGTTTTAAGTGTTAATGATGAAAGCCCACAAGAAAGGGGTAAGATATTAGAAAACAGGCAGCATATGGCATTGTTTGTATTGACAGTGTTTATAAAGTTTGAAATTGTTAATCAAATGCTTGCAAATAAACAAAAAAATGCTAAGAATTCTAATGGGACAACGATGGAAGTGTTAGAAAATTTGTTAGAATATGCAAGAGTTGATGAGGAAACTTTGATGTCTAATTTGCCTGAGTTTAACAAAACAAGCATACAAAAAGAAGTTCAAAGTTCTATAATAAATTATAGTAGATCATTGCAAAATTTACAAATATCGGAAAATAACAGTAGTAGATATGGAGCTTTGTTAGTGAGGACTAAAGGGTCAAGTAAGAATTTACATCAGGATGAGTTTTTACTTAATAGGTTTGATGAACTGAATAGTATGAAAAAAGCTTTTCATGTTGGAAGAGTTCAAGGTGTTGATAAATTTACACAAGATGGGAAAGTTGTTAAAGATACCTTGCCACCTATGGTTCCATCGGTTGTGTATACTAATAAGACTGAAGAGAGTTTTAAGGAATCTTATCATAGAATGGACTCAAAAACCTTCTCAAGTTCAGAAGTTTGGCTTGCTGAAAACAATGATAAAACTGAGTTTTTAGTAGCATCAGCAGGTTTCTTAAAACGTCGCAAAAATTGGAAATCTCTCGCCCATCCTCCTGCTGTTTATTCTTTAACTTCCTCTTCAAGTAATATTCAAACTATATCTTCCCAAAAACACTTACATTCCCTAACCCCACAAAGTAAAAAAATAATAGAACAAGATAAACCTTCTTATCAATTTTTACCAACATACTACTTTGAAGAAGTTTTAAAAGTTACAATCCAGCCATCAGAAAACCCAGAAAAAATCATTAATTTTATTATTGAATACCCAACAGAAAGTGCATTTTTAACAAGAATCGAACATACAGAATATGAGAAACCAAAAGTTGTAATAGATACCCCAACAAGCAAAAGCTGTGCAAGATTCAAACTTATAAGCAAAGATGCTGGAAATCAAAAAAAATGGTACCCTGTTCCTAAAAGAGTAAGGTTTATTGTTGATGATAATTTCGTTCAAAACTTGAAACCTTGCAATTTTTATGAGGAACATAAAGATTTGTTACCTCCAATACCTGAAAAAGTGTATAAAAAATCAGAATTCGTCCTTTTAGGCAAACAACCTGAAGTCACAAATGTAAATAAAGAAATTGTTAAAAATCAAGAACATATGATTAGGGTTATTAATAGAGAAAATACACCTTGGGTTAGATATGAACTTAAACCTAAGAATAAAGTTAAACAAGATGCGTTTTGTGCAAATTATGGAGAATTACTTACAAAAGTTTGCATGATTTAAAGAAATAGATAATGATATTGATAAAATGAGAATGATTTATGATAAATTTATAGTTTTTGTGTTTTTTATTGTAGGAAAAAGATTAGATTATATGATGATTTTTATTGAAAAAAAATTTTCTGATTTTTTTTATTTATAGAGATGGTATGTTAGGTTTAGAAAATCCTTGACTATAAGATTTTATTATTTTTTTTAGTAACTCTTTATAAGACAAGTAATTTTTATTGAAAATATACTATTCCTCTAATGATTTATTCTCAAATTAAAACCATAAATTTTCCTTTACAACTTTTCCACTAGATTTTTTCCTATATATTTATCTACATTTTCCTTTACAACTTTTCCACTAAATTTCTTCTTATATATTTATCTACATTTTCCTTTATCATTTATAAAACTTCTTTTTTCTCTTATAAAATACACTTTAATTTTTTCTCAAATCAGGCCAAATATTACAAAAATATCCTTTATATCAATAATAAATCTAAATAAAAAGATAAAAGTATAAATTTTATCTATAATTATATGTTTTGTGATTCAAAATGCCTCTTTTGTGACTATGACCAAGTAGCCAAAGTAAATTATTCCTTTTATCATGGAGTCTG
The DNA here is from genome assembly GCA_001970955.1 of Stentor coeruleus. NCBI lineage: Eukaryota > Ciliophora > Heterotrichea > Heterotrichida > Stentoridae > Stentor > Stentor coeruleus. The sequence goes on along the minus strand of MPUH01000287.1, from coordinate 32,830 downwards.
TGAGTTTCATAAGCAACTAGCTCAAGGTACGGTTAAATGTTCATACTGTAAATCAAACGTTCCTGTCATTCTAATTATTGATGTTATCATGTGTAATTTTTGTGGCAACTTAACACCCAAACGCCAATCTTCTTGTGGGCATTTTCTATGCAATGCTTGTTCAGTATCATGCAAATTATGCCAAAACTCAAGCTTGAACCTGAGCTTTAGCATTCATTCGCCAATTAATAATTACAAAAACACTGAAATGTCTTTAGAACATACAAAAGACTCAAAAAATAAAAATCTTCAAATGCTATCTCTGAGTACAGAATCATTAACAACTGAAATGAATTCTTTGGGAGATAGTAAAGGTTATAGGAAATGTGAGTATTGTGAAGATAAAAACACTGAAAATATGATGATATGTGGACATTATCTATGCGAAGATTGTTCAAAGGATAAATGTAGTTTATGTAGTCTACTAGGGGCGACTAAATTTAAGACTCAGACTTATAATATTCATAAGACGGAAAAAATAGAATTTGTAGAGAAAGAAATGAAGATTTATCCTAAGGAACAGAATAAAGTTGAGGATAAAAACAGGAAAAACAGCTATGAAAACATAACTTTTAATGCGAAAAAAAATAAACATGAGTCTACAAGTTCAGTATCATTACCTCCCAGAAAAAAAACTGTAAAAACTGTAAAAGTATGCAACTACTGCTTTGCTAATCTAGGACCAAAACGTAGTGATTGTAATCATTACATGTGTAAAGATTGTGATGATACAGAAAATTGTAAATTATGCAGACTTATAGGTACCTTAAGTATAAAACCTGAATCAGATTCTAGTAATGATAACCACTCTCCTAGAGATACTTTAAGAAATACAAAACAAGAAGAAGAAATTAAAGCTGATCAATATACTACTCAATTAAACTTTCTTACAGAAAGTGGAAACTCAGAAAGTGAAATAGAAGCGAGAGGAACAGGATATTTCCCTGGATCAGATGAAAATTTAATCAAAGGTGAACCAAAAAACCTTGAACAGCAGCATGAGGAAATAAAACATGGGGATAGAATTAATGATAAAAAAATACATGAAATAAACGAAGAAGAAGAATCTTTGGAAAAACAGATTATAGTTAAAAACTCAGAAAATCATTATGAATCTGGAATACCATATTATGAAAAAGCCTATACTAAAGAACCTGTTATTAAACCAAAAAAAGAAACTATAGAAGGTGATAGCAAATGTTGCTGCATAATTTCTTAATCTTAAACTAATTACAGCATAATTTATATATGAAATACAAATAATTATTTATAATATAAATATAAAAAACTTGTATCATATTAGCCTGTAATAATAATAATTTTATATCATATTGGCCTATAATAATAAATGGACTGCTCTTCAAGATGTATTGGTTGTATGAATCCTCAGGTATACAAAGTTAAAGGTGATCTTCATGGTACATGTGAGTATCATAGACGTAATGGGTCTATGAAATGTAATAAGTGCTCGTATATAATAAACATAAATGACCTTGAAATGATAGATAAAGAAGTTCAAGGCTATGGAACTATAAAATCAATATGTTCAATGCATAACATTGAATTTAGAGATTACTGTACGGTTTGTCAAAATGAATCTTTAGAGGTTGTTAAAACACTTCGTAAAAGCTCGACTATCAATGAATTCCCTCATCAGTGTGTTAATGCAGTGTGTAGNTAAAAGCTCGACTATCAATGAATTCCCTCATCAGTGTGTTAATGCAGTGTGTAGAGAGATTCAAGCTAGTAATTCGAATATTGCTGAACCATATAATCCTGATAATGAAATTTCATGCAATTTGTGTAATAAGGTTGGTATTTTGAGAAAGCTCCCATGCACACATATTATTTGTGAAAGCTGCTTTCTTGAAAACCAGCTTTGTGAATTGTGCCGATTACAGAGTTCAATATCACACAACATTCTTGTTAATAAGGATCCTCAACCAACAATTTATTATAGTAATAAAAACAAATCAATTAAAGAACCATATATTTTAAGAGATAGCAGTTCAGAGAGATCGTTGATTATAGCAGAAAAAGAAATTTGTAATGATATTAAAAGTTCTTTTCGTAAAGAAGTTTCTCCAAATAGTAGTGAAAGTGAAGAAGTTTCTTCAGGTAGTAGCAAAAGTGAAGAAGCTTCTTTAAGTAAAAGTGAAAAAGATTTTTTAAGTAGTAGCAAAAGTGAAAAAGTGTCTTTAAAAAGTAGCAAGAGTGAAAAAATTAAGAATGTTGATTTAGAAAAACAGATTATTGCTCAAAATGAAGTGATTATAGATCAAAAATACAAACTGGAAGATAAAGGAAACAGTGATAGTACAAATGAGAATAGTCCTGTAAAACCTAAAAGTTCAGTATCTAGTAAAAAAACTAAATGCTGTTCATGCATCATATCATAATCATTTAATTTACTAATTAATCATATAGCTCTTAATTATTACTTTGAATTATCTCTTGATTATTGTTTAGCCCTTGAATTATATAGTTCTTAATAAACAATGCAATCTTTGAAATTACTCATTTAACAAATAATTATATTGATATTATTTAACCATAATATGATATCAGAATATAGTTTTATAGAGAAATATAACTTATAATGGAATTTGTATAACATCTTTTAATATAAGCAAGTTATGATAATACAAAAAATTTTAATATCAAATGCATTTATAACTACTTTATACAACCAATTTAATTTAACACCTATTATTCTAAACAAAATCCCCCTCTCTAATCTAACTATCAAACTTTTCACTAAATCTCTAATTCTTAATCTCAACACCCTAATCTTATAATCTCATATCACTATTCTAACTATATTTAAAACTTATTCCTTTTGTTTTTCCACAGTATCAAACTCTGCAAATTGCCCATTAGCACATTAGAATAATTATTAATCGAGCAATTCGCTTGAGCAACTCCCAAATTCACCCTAGCCCCATCTACAAGTGATCTATCTTGAAGTTTCCTCGCCAAATTAAAATGTTTTTCAAGAAACTCAACAGCTTTCTTAAATTGACCTTGTTTCTGATAAACTAATCCAAGATTTAATGATGCCTCAGCTTCAGCAGCATGTTTATTATTTTCTGAAGCTTCATGATTTAATTGTTCCAAATGCTTTATTGCTTGTGGAACATTACCCATCGCTTGATAAATTGCAGCAAGTTTACTAAGTGCAGTTGTAATCCCATCAATATAATCTTTAGATCTTGACAATTCCAAATATTTCTGTAGATATTCTAAAGCTTTAAAATAATTTTCCTGTTTAAAATGTATCATTCCAACTCTATAACAAGAATTCCCTTCAGAAATTGCATCATCTGACCTTTTTGAACTTTCTAAACACTTCATATGATGTTCTAAAGCTTCACTTATTTTCCCTTCTTCTTCTAATTTATCAGCTTCTAAACGATAAACTTCAGTTAAAGATTTGCTTATTGTTATAAGAGAGTGTTTTAATTTATGAACCTCAGCAATATATACACCTTTTTCAAACATATCAATAGCTTTACTAATATTTTTTGTCTGATAAGCACAATTCCCTAAACCTTGATATGCTGTAGCTTCTTCAATATGCAAAGATTTTTTCCCAGCAATTCCCGCACATCTTTCATAAAAATACGTTGCCGCGTCAAATTTTTCCATTTTGTCAAAGTAACTGCCTAGGTCATGATAAACTTTAAAGCTTTCTGAAGCATCATCTTCTTGACTAAGTTTTTCAGCTTTAACAAGTTTGTCTTTAATAAAAGTTATAGCAGAATCTTTGATTTCTAAGTCTGTGAAATGCCCATGAGTGATATAAAACAAGTCAATATAAGATTGAGGAAAACCTTGTTCGAGGATTTCTTTACAAGCAGTGTCTCGAGTGATTTTGTTGATTTGTAAACCTTCACCACGCTGCATGTTTTTTCTAGAATTGGTTCCACTACGTGAAGATACATGCATTCTGTTACTTGATTTACTTGCTGGAGGAATATCAGCTGGTGTTACTATATAAGATGTTTTTATAACACCAGTTCTCCGCATAGCCGCACCGGTCATTGGGGCGAATTTACGACCGAGAAGAGGTTTTGTTGTCCGTGAGGCTTCAGCAGTGTTTTTTGCTGACATTTTATATTAATATTATAAGGTTTTAGGTGTTAATCATTGGGGCGAATTTACGACCGAGAAGAGGTTTTGTTGTCCGTGAGGCTTCAGCAGTGTTTTTTGCTGACATTTTATATTAATATTATAAGGTTTTAGGTGTTAATATGAATCAGACTTTGTAGGATTTTATCTTTAGTTGTCGTGATTGCGATAAATTTTCTTGTGAAGCTTATCGGCTATTTTGAGGTCGATTGATAATGCTTGGCTTTCACGGTTGAGGCTACTTAAAGAACGGAACTCGGCATATTCATTTTTTAACTCTTCGTATCCTTTGATTTTTTTCCCCCCAAGCTTTTCGAGGGTGTCTGCAAAGTTGAAGTGCTCTTTATCTTCTGCTAACCCAGCTGGAGTCCTACCTTTGAAATCTAACATATTCAAGTCAGCCCCTAATTCAATTAACAATTTGCCAGTATCAACATCTCCTAATCTTGCGGCATAATGCAAAGGTGTTTTACTATGAAAATCAACCGAATTAATTTTCAAACCCATTTCAACTAGTCTGCATATTGTATATGGTTTCTTATCTTTTACAGCAATATGTAAAGCTTTAGCCCCTTTATGATTACAAGTGTTAATATTCCCCCCATATACTTGAATATAATTAGCTATATCATAATTGTCACTTTTACAAGCAAGTAAAAATGCATTTTCTCCTTTTCCCTATATAAAAAATACATTTTTCATCTCAATATTAGCTTTTCTATTAATCAAAAGCTTAGTTAGCCTGATATTCCCAATCCTCGCAGCATGCATAAGCAAAGTTTCTCCATAATTATCGTCAATATCATTAACATCACAAGCGCTTTTTGCCCAATTATCAGCAACACTTGATAAAAAGTCCCCTTTTGTATTGTAAAAACTCGATATATCAAGTTTGTTTTTGTTTTTAAGACTTGTTTTCTTCTTAGGATTTGGGATTTCTGTTTCGTTTTCAGGATATTCTTCAGTTATACCTCCTAAAGATGTAGGATTATGTCTTAGTAAATATTACAGGGTGATTTCACTTGAGCTTTGAGTTTCAGAAACAGTAACTCGATCTAAGATTACAATTATATCTTGAATTCCTTTTACATTACCAATTGATGAGGCAAAAAGTTTAGCAGCTGTTGTATTTGAAACTCTTCTAAGGTCAGAACTTTTGATTTTCTGAGGTAGGGAGCTTTGGGATTGTTTGAAATATTCTAACATTTTGATATAAATATCAGTGATTTTGTCGATTAGGTTATGGACTAAAGTGACCTTGCTGATTTTTTTAAACTTAGTGTCTTCACGGATTTTTAATGCTTGGATTATAAGCCAAGCTCCTTCGACTGTTATTTTATTGTAGTTCAAATTTATCTCTTTTATGTTACTGTCAGTACTCAACAGCACATCAGCTAATAATTTAGCACCAGAGTCATTAATAAAGTTCCCTTCTAAATCTAGATTTTCAACTGTTGGGTACTTTTTCAATATACAACCAATTACAGGTATAAATGAATTATCTATTTCCATATATCGTAAAGATATGTTTTTAGGGGTCTCTTCAGAAAATAGATGAAATATTAAATCAAGGGCTTTGTTTTTCATTATTCTGAATTTTTCAGCTGCAACTTCTTTTTCTTCTTTCATTTCTTGGAATTCATTTCTTTCTTTTTGAAGCTCTTTGGTATCTTTTTGAAGCTTCTGGAATTTCATATTGGCGTTGTGGTAGTTGCTTTCGGACTCAGAAAGTTTTTTTTCTAGAGTTTTGTTTTTGAACTTTAATATAGAAATTTGCTCGAGAATTGTGCTGTCTTGTAGAGTTCTTTTAAGATGCTCTTCACTTGTTTTTAAGTTATCGCGGAGAGTGTTTACAAGCTGCTTAAGTTTTTCATTTTCTTTTGAGAGAAGTTTGTATGAAGCTTTTGTTTGGGACTTTGTGGAAATTACAATAAAGGTTGTATTTGCATATTTGTTAGCTTGAGGAAGTTTTATATATGATTGTGAGCTACTTGGACTAAAGACTGAAAGGCTATATTTTTTTTCAGGAACTATTTCCATTATTATTAGTAAGAAGTAGTATTTTGGAGTTAAATTATATACTTACTATAAATACCAAAAAATTATAAAAATTTAATGATTACCTATATAGAATCATACAAAACTATAATAAAATTTGTGTTCTAACAAAATTGATATAATAAATTCTTATAAAATCACATCATAATATATAAATATAAAGAAAAATACTCAAATTACGATATTTTTATTAGACTTTATAGTCTTAAAGCTTTAAATATATATTTAATAAAAAGCTATAATAATTAAATTTTATGTATTAGATACTGATAGAAGCATTAATATAATATATTTTAAGCTTTTATAATGATGATATTAGTGTGTAATATTACTAAAGATTTCTTAATATAATTAGGAAGTTGTTGAGTTATTAAATACAACTAAAAATGGTGACGCTGTAAAATATATTCATAGAGTATTTGTTTAGTGTTAAAATTAGATCATAGAATTGAGTCAAAGGGTTTATATATAAAGTTCTTATATCAGGAGTAAAGATTGAATCTGAAATAAATAAAAGAATATTAAATTTCATGACAAGGTTTCAAATTTTATGAAGATAAGGGAAAATGCTACTTTCTCCTCATATAAAAGTTAAAATCGATTGAAAATTACATATAAAAGTAATTGAAAAATGATTTTTACATTATTTCAACATATAACATTTCCAGCATATAANACTACCTTCTCCTCATATAAAAGATAAAATCGATTGAAAAATGCATATAAAAGTAATTGAAAAATGATTTTTACATTATTTCAACATATAACATTTCCAGCATATAATATTTTTCCCCATTACTAATTTTTTAGCAGTAATAGCGACATTTTATTTTTTGAGGTCTAAATTCTTTGACCGTACCTCAAGCCAATTCCCACTTAAAGCCAATTACCCCTCCTAACCCAGAAAAACTAAAATATAAATACATCATCTTAATATAAAATATGCATAAACTTTGTTATTTACCATAATACAAATATATTATAATGGAGTTGAATAAATTACCTGAGCTCAACAGTAAGACTACATTTTCAAAACCAATAGAATCTCTTAACAGGAACTTACAATGTAGGTCTCCAATAGGAATCATCAGTGCTAAAGATAGAAGAAGGTTGGTATTCACCCCAACATATAAAAGAGTTAGCTGGAACAAATATGCTTACCAGGATAAAGTCCATTTACCACATCAAAGCGAAAATTCAACTGAACTCGAAATTCGACTTAGAAAAAAAGTCAAAGTTGCAATGCCTTTTACTGATAACATATACAAAAAATTCGAGTCAACAAAAGAAAAAAATCCTCTAAAGCACAACCCAGCTCGATACCTAGACTCACACAGCATAGAAAAAAACGCACTTCCCCAAAGCGAAAGCAAATTCAGCCTTCCCACAATCAATACCGACCTAGAACTAATAAAAACAATCAATCACGACTCAATCTCTCAGCTTTTGACACAAAACAAGCTCATAAACAACTGGAAAATAAACTGCAGATCAGAAGTAACAGATTTTACAAAAGTAAAACGTGTGAGGTTTCAAATAATTCAGATGTAAATATTTTTTTCTCTCATTTTATTAGAATATTCTATTAGTATTTCATTTAAATTATAGTAATTTCTAAACTTTATTTTTCATATCTTCAAGTACTCTTAAGATTTTACCTCTAATATTAAAACTGTAGCTTTTGTGTTTTTGTGCTAGATTCAAAGCTTCAATAGCATCTTCAAAACGTAACTCAGCTCCATATGCTCTAGAACACCAATAAAGAGTATGGGGAACAATATATCTAGCCCATTCTGGTATATTTTTCAAAAATGGTATAGTTTCATCAGCAATATAAGATGCATCATTAGTATCTCCATTTAAACTTAAAGCCATAATCTGTAACATTTTAGCTGAAGCCCATTCAACAAGAACACATCCATTTCTGTCATTAGGTAAAGAATTAATAACAATTTCTGCTGAATGATATATTTTTGTAAGCATATTCGGGAGTAGTTTCGTGTGTTGTTTTAAAAAGTAAATAATTTCATATGGCAAAAGTTCTTTATATTTCCTTTTTAGGAAACACTGGGCTAAAGTTCCAAATTCTTCATCAAGTTTAGTCCTTGAAGCTGTAGGTGTTGCTGCTGAGATTTTCGTAACTTTAAGCCAAAACTCAGCTTTTGGGTCGTTTTGAGCAGCAAGACATCCAGCCAACTGGGCAATTAGACAACTTTTATGAGGTATGAAAACCCTATCTTTTTTAGTCCCATTCCCATCAATCCAACTCCCTTTATTTGATTTTTTTGTACTGATTCCTCTATAGTACAAGTTTTCAAATAAAGATTTCCTATGTTCGCCTAGATCTCCACATACAAGAGCTTCTTTGACAAATGAGTCTAATTCTGATGATAAAGATAAAGTGTCCATAAGGATTTCTTGAAATTGTTTTCTTGATTGTTTCCATTCAAGCCTTAGAAAATAAAACCACCCTAGTTCGTATTTAATAAACGCAGCTTTACTAGCAAGTTCTTTACCACAACAATGAAGAGCTGTGTTTAATAAACCTACAGCTGTATCAACTTTATTAAGTTTCCAATTCACTACACTACTAATCCAATAAAAAAGTACACATGTTGGGTAGATTCTTAAACATTCATCAATGATATCTTCAGCTTTTTCATAATTTGGGTCCATGTCTATATAGAAAAGCCCAAGAACCACACAAGCAAAAGGTGATCTTGATGTATTAAAACTTTTACATTTATAAAGATACTCAAGACCTTTTTCTCTGTTACTATGAAATCCTGCTAAACGTAAAATAGTCCCAATTGATGTAGGTACTAAAGACATTATCAACATAAAAAGTCCTAAGCCGAAATAAGCTCTAGCTAATATGTCTTGGTCAATAATTTTACTTAATGAGTTCTCATATTTCCTATAATTCTTCCAAGCTGACCTTAATGTTATAAAAGCTTTAAGTTTCTGCCCACTAACAAGAAGTAAAACTGATTTTAATAAATTCGTCTCAGCCATTATAATATCAGAAAACTCTTCAGTTGTATGTGAAAAACTTTTTTCTACATCTTGTAATGATTCACTACTTTTAAGAACATCACTTTTTCTCCCTGTTACTAAAACTTTAAACAGATTGACTTCTGCACAATGAAGTACAGCTCTTAAATCATTTTCACGGATTTTTTCAAAATGTTCAGTTGCTAAGTTTAGGTCAAAATTCCATAAACATTTTATCCCATTAAGTCTTATCATCTCTTTTGTTAGAGGTACTTCATTTATCACTGGAGGGGGGAGGATTGGGATAGGTTCAGGCTTTTGTTCTTCAGATTCTGAGTCATTTTCTATAGGTTCGTAAAATTTTTGTATGGATTTTATTTCAGGGATGACAATTACTGGCTTTTCTTCTTGAAATGAATTGTGGGACATGCTATTTGAATGACTTCGGTAAACTTTTGAGACAGTCACTTCGCTTAAAAGTTGAATTTCTTGGTCTACGGAGTTTAGGCTATATTTTTCTAAAGCTTGTTGGATTTCTCCATTAGATGCGAGCTTGAAATATAAGAGAAAAAGCTGCTGTTCGGTTTGACACTGAGGGAAGATATAGAATTCAGAGGAAAAGTCGTAGGTTGTTACTTTTATGCAAAACTTGTATTTGGATAAAGGGGATTTTATAGGGATTGCGATTGATCTACTGAGATTAACACTTCCTCTGCATTTATTTGAATGCTGCCGAGAATAATACACCATATACTCGTTTCTAAGTTCATAATAACGTACAAGCTTCCTTTTAAATATCTTCCCTATCTTGACAAGTGGACGCTTTTCTTTACACAAATCATGAAGGTTTTCAAGTAAATGCTTTGAGTTATTAGATATCTCTCTATAATGCTCCATTTACTAACAATTATATATTTTTAATGTGAAAAACTTTCATCGAATTGTAAGAAAAACTTAGGGAATGATGCAAAAAGTTTTTATGTTAAGATTTTGAATTATATTTGTAGTATATTTGAAATTATTGATTATATATTTTGGTGGGATTTTATGGGGTTTATGAGTATTGAAAATTGTATGAGTTTTTTTGAGGCAAATGAGTATTTTTATGGATTTTTGTGTATTAAATTATGTTAGATGGAAAGAGGAGAATGTTTGTAGAAGATTTTAGGAGTTATAATTAAGTATCAGTTTGGAAGTAAATAAGATAATTGGACTTTTAAAATTGTATATATAGGAATTGAGATTTATGATGTTTGCTGATAATAATTTTATCCTAAAAATCATATATCAAACCTATAATAAAAAACAATGTCTTCTACTTGCTAAATAATTGCCAATTAATCTATTTAATATAAAGCCAAAGCACTTTATATCTTCAAAAAAACCCTCAAAAAAACTTATAAATACTCACAAGTCTAGTCAAAATCCCTCAAAATTTCCATCAGAAAAATTATCCAAACTGAATCTAGCCTCATAAAAATAAAGCTAATATTTGCAAATAAACACTATTAGAATAAGTAAACTAAATTATTAATTCTACCAATTTTTATAAGGTGTATGAATATGTCTTGATTGCTCTAGTGAAGGACTAGTTTCAGGAATTGTAAATAAATTATCATAACCAACAGTAATGACAATTAGTTTGGGTCTTTGAGGTTTGGGAATTGTTACTTTACTACATAAATTGCCCATGATTTATATTTTTCATATTAGGTTTTAGGATTATATTAGACATTTTCCTGATAATATGCGATTGAAATTATCATATAAAAAGGAATATTAGAATGATTTTTATGGTTTTTGATTGAATAGTCACTTTTTGATTTCATTAACTTTTGCAACCTTGTGTATAGTTATTGTATGAACTATTAATCAAATTAAATTTTAGTTATTGTAAATTATATGCATCTGCTAATTGTAGCAAGTATGATGACTTAGTAAATATTTCTTACAATAAAAGTTTATAACTTAGTTTATATAACAAGGACACTTCATGTCTATAAATTTCAATTTTGTTCAAAGACTCAACATATTTAATATTTTAGCAATTGATATTATAATATAAATAACTAAATAAGAAAATGGATTAGTTTTACATAAAAAGACTACATTTCTCTAGATATTCAAGACAAATTATTCTTTAAAATATTAAAATTTACTTAAAAGATATTATAGTAACACTTGCATGCCTAGCATATAATAAATATGTATTTATTGTCCATATAATATTAAAATGAATATATTTAGTACCTCTTTGAGCAAAAAAGGAAAAAATATAAACAACAATTGCCAGAAATGCAAAAATACTATAAAAACTCCTGTTTCTGAACGATGCGAAGCACATAGTTCTTTCTGCCAAATGTGTATTATACAAAATTATAAAGCTCATGCTATTAATTGTGGTAAATGCCATCTCAACATGAAGTATTTAAACTTCAAAATTTGCTTTAGCTGCTTAGAAAATGAAAAAACCTTTAAAATTCCTTGCTGTGATGATCATAATTACTGTCAAGAATGCATAAATCTTCGTTTTAATTTAGTCGATAGCTTATGCAAAAAATGCTCTAAATATTTCAAAGCCATAGGTTCTGCATTTAATCTTCACAAGTGTAGCATATGCTCAGAAAATTGTCAAGATATAATTGTAATTTCGCGATGCCATAACTATTGTAAAAGGTGTTTAAATTTCTCGCAAACGAATTATGATGATTTTTTTAAGCTTAAGTCTGCATGCCTGTCTTGCATTAAAAAGTGCATTCCACAATTGAAGTATGAAGAAATTAGAGAAAAAGAACAAGAAAGCAAATCACTAGAAGCAAGAGGTATAAAAAAATGCTGGATATGCAATACAGATTATTCAAATGGTATCCTTTATAAAACTCCAAAGTGCGCAAAGCATAATTATTGTGAAAAATGCCTTGTAGATAACAAAAATGAAGTGTATTGCAATGAATGCAAACAATACTTTTCATCCATCATGAGGGAAATTGATCAAACAAATATGACATGTGCTTTATGCACTATGGGAGGAGATATTCCTTGTTGCAGTATTCATATTTTTTGTAGAAACTGCAAAGATTTTATGACTAAGAACGATTTTTCAAAATATCACATATTTCGCTCATGTCAAACCTGTTTTATGAAATTTCAAAGTCTTAATCCAAATTTTTACAGTCTAAACAGTGGAAACATGAGCATCTCCCAACCTCTAACAAATATTAACTATATCTCTCAACAATTCCCAATTATAAACAATAAAGAATTATCAATTTCTTCAAGCATTCCTTTCCAACAATCAAGTGAAATTATCTGCAACCAAGCTTCTATCAATCCTAATGCTTACTTGCAATCAAATGAAGTTATTAATAACCAAATTTCTATCAATCCCAATCGTAATCAATCAATACTTATCAATAATGATAAGAAAAGACTCGTAGCTAATCCACCTTCAGTCCAATCGATTTCTAAAATATTACCTGGAAAAGACTCTCAATTTCATTCAGTAGAATCAGAAAGTCCAAATATTTTAAAAACTATTAAAAGCACCATAGATCTAAAAAAATCAGATGTTGTAGAAGTTCAAAGACATATTGATGCTGACCTTCAAGAAGGTATAGTTCATGGTGTTCAGATTCCTTTAAGTAGGCGTTCATCTATTCAAGGATTTATTCTATCTAATACAACTTTAGACATAATACCAGTATGCACTATTTGTAGAACTACTGAATTATATTCGAGTTTTTTATGCAATCACAATTTCTGCTTTGAATGTTTAATGATCTATGCAGCATTGGAAATATATAACTTTTTTGAAAATTATCAAAGCAACAAATTAATAACCAATAAAAAATTTGAGTATAAGTGTCCAGTAAATACATGCAGATATAATATTAAAGTTCCAACTTCGCTTGTGCTTTATTACTTGATTGGACTAAGAAAAGGTGAATTTATATGCAAAAAAAGCGATCTTTATATGATGAATAGGAATCAGTTAGAATTAATTGCTGGCATCTCATCTGAATGGATACCTTTCTTTGATGGTTTGAAATATAATTCTGTATACCGATTTAATTAGATTAGAATTAGTTATTCGTAGTTAATTAACATTTTTAGAAAACAAACTATTTTAAATTTATTTGATGTAGTGTCTTATGATAATTTTTTGTGTAAGAACTTAAATATAATATGCATTTTGATAGTAGATATTTTTCAGATATAATGCTTTATTGTAAAAAATTATCCTCAATTAAGATATTTTATCCATAGTTTCTAATAATAGTAATGGGGTTTTAACATAAAAATAATAGAAAAAAAGTTATGAGTATTTATTACTCAAACTGCAGAATAATACAGTTGATTTTTATTTATTTTACCTAAAAAAGAAAAGTTTAGATTAAAACGAAAGAAAATCTGAAAGCAATGAGACAATAATAAGATTTACTTACTCAGTATATTGAGATATGTGCTTTAAAATTATTCATAATAAATAATTACGACCCTTTTAATCTTTTTATCGTATTTATGCCAATAAAATAAAGGTTTAAACGTTAAATTTGTTTATAAAACTTCAGATGTTTCTTATATTTGCCTACAACTAAAAGTCCTAACTTCATTTTATTTGTAAAATTGTAAAACTAATTATCTAAAAAGTTTATTTAAAATATATTACAATTTATCCTATAATATGAATTACCCTTTATACAAGCCGAAGAAATGCGAAATATGTAAAATATTACCCGGTAATCCTATTGAAGGATGTTCAGATCATCTCTATTGCGAATCATGTTTAGTTTTACTGAAGAAAGAAAAAAACTCAATGTGCTCATCATGCAGAACTTATGCTGCATCATTTACAATATCTAATCAAAAGATATGCAATAGATGCAAAAAAAAAGGTTTTTTAATTATAGATCTATGCATTATTCATAGCTTTTGTGAAAATTGTATCAATGCATTTAAAAGAATAAATTATTCTGATTTAATTGAAATAGGCTGCAGAGACTGCGTTAATAATAAAGAAAAGTTTATAAATTGTAATACTGGATATGAAAGATATAATTCAGCATCTAAACTAGTGAAAAAAAAATCTTTTGGAGGGGAATCAAAAATATTTAATGAAGACGAAAATGAAACAATTAATCCTTTGAATCGCCGTCAGACAAGAAGGAATTCTTCAAAAATTTCATATCTAGAGAAGATAACTAATCCCAAAGAAGTGGAAAGATGTGTTCAATGCTATGAAAGTAAAAAACCTATATGCCAAGATTCCAAGCACTGTCTTGCTTGTACAGTTAAATTTAAAGAATCACATATCTCATCGTGTAAATATTGCAATCAATATTTAAAAAATTGCGACAGATGTACAGAGTATTTTGAAAATGAAAAATTATTTCCAATCCCAACATGTCAAGTACATAAACATTGTGAGGATTGCATGTCAAGGAAATCAAAAAGTGAAGTCCATGAACATTGCCCAAACTGTATAAAATATTTCTCTGTGATTGAAACTACATCAAAAAAACTTCAGTGTAGTTTATGTCCTGGACAACCTTTTAATAAAATAAAATGTTCAACACATGAATATTGTGAAATCTGCACAAATTTCTTAATAAAAAACGATTATTCAAAAATCCCAAAAGTAAAAGATTGTCAGTTTTGTATTAAGATAATTACCCATATAAAAACTTTAAAAATATTTCCTGAGGAAGAAAAGTTTATGGCAAATATAAAATATGAAGAAACAGAAGCTAATAAAAAATTTTTATCATCGAATATACACAGAAAAAGCGATTTTGCTCAGAAATTTGATACAAACAATATACAAAATGTTCAGGATATGCTAAAAAGACCAACTATAAGCAATAATCATTCAAATCATTTAAACCCTAACATTACTAATGAAAATATACAATCAAATATCAAGCCAATAGCAATAAATCATGCTGATTCTTTTGGTGAAGATTCTTTAAAGTCTTATTGTAGTATATGCAATTCTCATGAAGATTTATATGGATTTCTCTGTAACCATAATTATTGCAAAGAATGTTTAGCTTTACTTGGAGGAAAGCAAATTTGTATACACTATAAAAAAACTATTGAGAATTCTATAACTTATAAGGTAAAATTCTCATATAAATGTGAAGTGCAAAATTGTGCAAAAGTATTGAAAATCCCAACAAAAATAATTTTAGATAAATTGAAACTTATGATAGAAAACCCGCAAAGTGTGAATAATGAAAAAGAATTTAATGACTGGAAAGAATGCTTTTTGCATCTTTTTCAAATAAAGATTGAAAGTTATATATACTTTTATGATGGATTAAAATTTTGAGATAAAATGCAGAAGATTAGATATTTTAAATTAGGAATAAATTATTTTGATTGCTTATTTGTTTTGAGATGGGTTATTTTTTTATAATAAAATTTATGCTTTAATAGTAATTTAGTATTACCTAATAGATTTGATAAGTTATGTGCTATAAAGCTAAGTTAGATATTATTTGTGTATAAATAAGTCTTATGTAAGGAAAAATCTTTTATTAAGCGAAAATCGATATTTAGTTGAATTATTTGATAGAATAGTTTAGATTTATTTTGAGCATAAAGTATTTTATTACAGATGTAGGCTTATAATTATGAGTTCAGTAAAAATCTAATTCTGATTCTTAAGTTTCTTACTTATATTTTCAATTCAACTAAGAAGTTATTTCCAAAATCAGACTAAAAACAGATAAAGATTTAAGCATCATACTAATGAAAACATATTTACCAAATTTGGTTCTATAATAGTCTTATAATATGGAAAAGAAATGTTCTATCCCATTTTGTAGCAGGCCTCCAGCATTTTTCTGTTCCTGCAATGAAACAATTACAATAATATGCGATTTTCATATTAAACAGCACTCATCAGAGTTTCCCAATTTAATTCATGCCTACAACTCTATTTCTCAAATAATATCTCAAGATAAAAAAGCTAATATCATCTCAGAAATTCATATTACTATAGAAAAATTCATAAAAGAAAGACGAGATTTTATTTATTTAACCGAAAGCTTAATATTACAAATTCAAAAAATTTGCAAAAATTTTTGCTCAAATACTCATAGAAAAATAAGCTCATATAAAAGTTTTTTAATACAAATATTAAAACCAAATGGACTAGAAAATTTATCTCAAACTTATAATCAAAATCCTCCTATAACAATTTTAAAAGATATTGAAAACAAGGTAAATAGGGAATTGAAAATATGTTTAACAGAAGAATTCGAATCTTTAAAAACTATTTCAGGTAGATTTATTGAACAAATAAATATGCTGATGAATGTAAAATTTAATGAAGACCAAGAAAAAAATTATGAAAATTTATACTTTTTCAAAGAAAACACTAAAAGTTTTGTTGAATTTTCTCCTGACAGTCTAAAATTGTATTCAGAAAATTTAAAAGTTAATGAAAATCAAGGACATTTATCAGCGATATGCCTTATACCAGATAACAAGGTTTTTATATCAGGTGGTTGTTCTAATATTACCTTAAATATTTCTTATATAATTGACATTGATTCAAAAAATATAGAAGCATTGTTTAGAAAACGTTCAAGAAGTCATGCGAGTGCGATATATAAAAATAATAAAATATACATTTTTGGAGGTAAAGATGAAAGTGGTGAGCTTATTTGCGCTGATTCTTACGATTTACTAATGAAAAAATGGGTGACACTTGCATTGTTACCTTTACCAGCTATGCTTACATCGATTGTTGATTTGAATGATAAATTTCTTATTGCTGGAAAGCCAAATTTGATGTGCACTTATGACCTACTAACAAATTCTTATTCAAAAATCACTAGTCATTTACAGATAAACTCATACAATATTCTTATTAAAGATGGTAACAATATTCATTTTCTGCATAAAAGTTTAGTGAATTTAACAAAAGAAGATGATTTAGATCATTGGCAATCTATACCTCTTATAGGAGATTTTTCATATACAACAAGTAGGCCTGTGTTCAGAGAAGGTTGCGCATATTTTGTTGATTGGGATTGCATTATCTATCAGTATAAATTTGGTTCCTATGAAGTAAAAGCAATAGCTAAAGCATAATAGTCTAGTTATAAGTATTTATGCAAAAATAGTAGACTAATTGAATTTTAGCATAGTTTAGNCTAGTTATAAGTATTTATGCAAAAATAGTAGACTAATTGAATTTTAGCATAGTTTAGAGAAAAAATCGGAAGTAAAAAAAAGTTAGAAAAACCAGAATTTCAAAAATATTAATAAACTGCTCTTTAGAAATTGATTGTAAATAAATTATAAATCGCTTTATGAGACTTATGGAAGATAAATATGATTTCTTATTAAAAGAGTTTTAGTATAAAGAATAAAAATATTTCTTATATAACAATTCTTTTGTAAATCTAATTTTGGTAAATTATTTCATTACTATAAGAGCTAACTATCTAATTATAACACCCAACTACATTCAACTTTAAAGCCTTAAAAATTGATATTTTATGATTAACTTCTTCATCTCTCCCTATCTTTCTTTCAGCACTTTCCACTTTTATTTTTCGTGCTATCCCAGCTTTCTTTATCTTTCAAAATTTCCTCATAATAATTTCAAACTAAAATCCAACAATTTTTTTCCAAAATCACCACAACTAAAATTATCAGCTATCAAAACTATAAACTTCAAAAATTGCCAATATTATTCCTAACTACAAAAATTATCAAATATCAAAATTGTCAATATTTACCAAAATGACCAAAAAATTGCCTCTACCAAATTGTAAATGCTGGTATTTTTTGCGTTAATTTTGGTATTATTAGTTTTGATATGACCAAATCCAGCTATAATTCTCAATTTTTTTTATCTTTAGCCTAAAGTATTTATTTCCCAAATTATCTTCAGCCTGCAATCTTCCAACTTAATTTCCCGTAATTCTATCAAAAACTTCTCAATTTATTAGCAAAATACAATTCTTCTAATCAATAATTATACATATCTTAACCTCAAAAAAATCCTATTCAATCCTTGATCTTAATATCGAATTATTATCTCCTATTCCTCAAAAGTCCCAAACTCTAGAACTCTCCAAAAATTATATTTTCCCAACACCCCTAAATACATATAAATTTTCATCATCATTTTCATCGTTAGCCTAAACTTATGATTATACAAATCCCTATATTCTCCTAATAAGCTTTATGCCATAAATATTGCTTTCCAAAAGAAATACCTCTCGCAACATGTTCTTAATAAAAATGTCAATAAAACTAATACTTGGTAAACTCTAAGTTTATTATATATAAAAAACTACACATGACTATAAATATAAATAATCTAATACAAAATCAATATACCCAAACAATTCACTTTCCTAAATATTTCATATTTAACCTGAACTTTTATGTTTAAATCTTCTGAATCTGTAAGATTTATCATAATATTCTTATTCTTTGGCATAAGAGATTTATTCTCCTAGTTATGCAAAGTCAATAATTATAATGTTTTTCATAATTTTCTCAAGTACTTTCAAGATCTTATATTGAGATCGATTGGCAAATATTCCAAATACGCACTTTTTTCATGATATACAGGCAGATATGGTTTAATGGATATAAATGTTTAAATACGTACGTAGGCTCTTCACGATCGCAAAGATATATGATAACCCTACTGAAGCTATTGCTGATATCAGAACTGGTTCATCGATAGCTATTGGAGGGTATATGAATGCGGGTGTGCCCGAAAACTTAGTGAATGCGTTAAAAGCCTATGGCAATTACGACTTCACTGTGATTACCCAAGGCTCATCAATCGAAAATTATGGGGTCAATGCTCTGATTAACAGTAAACAAGTAAAGCGTTTAATAACTCCATTCTTAGGGAGTAAAGAAATCAATCGTCAGTACCACAATGGAGAACTCGAATTAGAACTTGTTCCAGGAGGAACACTTGCTGAAAAAATCAGAGCTGCTGGTGCTGGAATTCCAGGTTTCTGGACAAGCACAGGTGTTGGAACTATTATTGAAGAAGGAGGCTTTCCAATCAAGTATAAAAGAGGAGGGACTGGGATTTTGATTCAAGCTGAAGGTAAAGAAAAACGATTTTTCAATGGTAGAGAACATATTTATGAAGAAGCTATAAGAACTGAATATGCTTTGGTCAAAGCATGGAAAGCTGATAAACTTGGAAATTGTATTTATCATCGTGCAGCTATGAATTTTAACCCAGAAATTGCGATTTGTGCTAAACACACTATTATAGAAGCTGAAGAAATTGTACCAATTGGAGAATTACCTCCTGATGAAATCGATACACCTGCTATTTTTGTTGAGAGGATTGTCTTGGGAGAAAAATATTCACAGCATGTAAATCAAAAAATGCAGTTTGATGAACAAGATGAGCATGACGAAAAGACTATGGAGTCTTTGACAAGGATTGCTAAAAGAGTATCAAAGGAACTTAAATCAGGGATGTATGTGAAAATTGATCAAGGCATTCCTAGTTTAGTGCCTCAGTATCTTGATGAAGGGGTAATCCTTGCATCAAGTTCTGGTATTATCGGTGTTGGTAAATCAGAATCAACAGCTTATATGGACCCATCTCTAGTATATGAAGATGGGCTACTTGGTAGCATAACAAAAGGTGGTGTTGTCGTGTCAACAAACATGATGATGGACCTACTTCGTGGTGGGCACTTTGATGCGTCTGTAATGGGTGCTTTCCAAGTCTCATCATTTGGAGACTTATCAAATTGGTATGTCCCGGGTGTTTATGTTAAAGGAATTGGTGGTTCAATGGACTCAGTTGCTGATAAAAACCTTAAAATCATTGTAGCTATGAAACACACTCATCATGATAGACCTAAAATTGTCTCTGAATGTACATTACCTTTAACTGGTAGAAATTGTGTCAAATTACTTGTAACTGAACTTGGAGTGTTTGATTTTAGAGAAGATGGTTTGAACTTGATGGAAATGGCTGAAGGAGTTACTTTAGAACATATTAGAAGCAAGACTGGATGCGGGTTTACCATATCTTCTGACTTGAAGACAATGAGTGTCGATTAAATAGATTATTATTTTTAGACTGATAGTAAAGGTATAAAGGAATTTTGCAAAAAAATAAAATGATGTTTGAGGTTTGGGAGTTATGATTTTGAACAGAGAAGTTTATAATGATAAGGAACCCAGTGAAGATAATCTTTCAGATTTTATTTTATTAGGATAATCAAGTCTTTGAAGTTCTCTTGTCCAAATCTACACTATGATAAGGGAACTCATAAGTTTGAAAAAGAATTTCTTTATGGTCAAAGATTATGATGGCTTTCTAGATTCAGAACAATACCAAGCCCTGTAAAAACTAGAAGTAGAAGTTCAACTATATACAAATTGAGCAGCAGCTAAATTATGTTATTTATAGAATCAAACAACTGAAATTGAAGAAATCAAGAATACTTTTGGCAGGGAAGATTGAGAAAGCACTAAAGAAATCGAAAACCTTAACAGGAAAGCAAAGACTTAATGATGAAAAATTGCTTAAAAGAAGTTGAAATCTTTATAATCCACAATGCCTATAAATCAAGCATGAGGGGGAACTTTTTTTAATGCAGAAAAATATTGAGCTTCATAAGAAACAGAAACTATCAATAAGCTGTACAAAGACAGAAACAAACTTTGAAAAGCAAAAGCTTATGTGTTTTTTATTAAAAATAAAATATCAAACTTAGAGGAATTTTACATTTAAAAAGTTAGTCTTCAGAAAGGAAGAGAAGTAAGAGTAAAAGTAAAATCAGTTTATTATATATAAAAGTAAAATGAGTCTATATGGGTATATAGACAATCCTTAAACTCTTATTATACATCATGATAGTCAAAGTTCTGAAAACATTATATTAAATACAAATGTTTATAAAATAGCCTTGGTTTAAGGTTCAATTTATAATAAAAATCTTATATTATCTACAAAAAAAATACACTTAACCATATTCACAAAACCATCTCTTTAGTTTATCTATTGAATAACTCTCAAGTTATTAGCTTCTTCCTCATCTACCCTCGGAAACAGTCTTCTTGGACAGCATCTTGGCACCCTAAAAGGTGGTCTTCCATGTTTCTGATACATCTTCTGATAATACACAGTAACTCCTCCAAAAACTAACACAGTAATCAATAAACCAATAATCACCCCAACAAGCCAATTCCCTTCACTTTCTGGGGTTTTATAAAATTCCCAATCATAAGTATTCGCTTCACTATGCATCAAACATCTTCGATTAAGCTCATCATCAGGTGTTGAGTCAGGTAAACACATAGAAAAAATCTCTTTATTTCCAATACTACTCTTTTTCTGACATGTTAATAATCCACATCCAGTTGAATCATCAATACATTCACTATCACTTAATAATTGACAGAAATTTGTTGGATTTCTATTAATGTCATTACAAGGAATATCAATCAAATACTCAGTTTTCAAATTGGCTAAAAGTTTTGTATTCATAGTTTTTGGGTATAAATGAACATAAACTTTATCAATACAAACTGAGATTTGTTCTTTAATAATATTAGATAGCCCAAAAGAACAATAAAGTGCACCTTTAGGGCAGCCTTGATCACATGAAGCAACATGTTGATCTGAAATAAGTACATATTGAATGTTTTCTAATTGGTTTATTTCAAGGGTGATTGGCTTATAGTTGACATTATAATCTCTGATATGGCATTTTTCATCTGCATTGATGTTTAGATTAACTGTTCCCCCAACACTATAAGCAGAAACTATTGAAGATAAAAGAATTATTGCTACAACACAAAGCATATTTTATATAAAAAATAATATGTTTTATTAAACTAAGAGTTTAGTGTAGAAAGAACTGCTTCTAGATACTCTACACATGGGATTTGATACCATCTTTTAGGTAGAAAAGTTCCGGTAAACCACCCGATGTGTCCTCCACAATTGGTTGTCATGAGAATTAGATTGTCATTTGTTAGAAATTCATTAAAAGGAATACCTTCATAAGAAATCACTGGATCATCTAAAGAACTCAAAGCTAAAACAGGGATTTTTATGTTGTGTAAATGCCCAGTTGAGCTCGCTACAGCATAGTATTCGTCTGAATCTGGAAATCCATTTATTTTTGCTGTAAAACTACTATCAAATTCACTATAAGACTTTGATTGACTAACTCGGCTAAAATCAATACCTTGAGCTTCTAGTTTATCAGGCCATTTTTCTAATTGAGGCTTTAAAGTTGAAGACATTTTCGTAAAGATGTTTAGGATGAATTTACGAGGAATACCGAAATATGGCCAGAAATCATTAGCTTTTTGTCCTGCGTGTAAATGAGAAAAAGGTGTTGCTACAACTACTAGAGCTTTGAGTTTACATGAATTTCCTGATAAAGCCACGTGTTTTAGAAGGATCCCTGCACCCATTGAAGTTCCTAAACCTACTAGAGGTATATTTGGGAATTTGTTTTCGATATAGGATATAGCAAATTCATAGTCATCAAAAGAACAGGCACAGTGAGTTTTGAAGGTCTAAATAGAAATTACGAGGATTTCGTTACCGGCAATACCCCGACCATGGAGGACTGCAACTGCATATCCTTTATTCATAGCTTCGATAGCTACACATCTTACGTATTGAGAATCACTATGTCCTGTTACACCTGGACCGACAATTAGAATTTTTTTAGGATTAGGAGAATAAAAGTCTAGGCCTGACCAATCAATAGACATCATGCCACCGTCTGGGAGGAAGATTTTCTCACTTGTGTAGGAAACTTCTGCACATAAAATCGACTTTTCTGTGGTCCCCCCAATTGTCCCTTCATAAAAAGCTTGCAACATGCCGTTGAAAAGCCAACAGGTTGGAAAAAACCTCCCTCTAAGACTTGGACACTTTAATATAATAGCATCAGTGAATTGGCTTGGCTTATAATACAACTGGATCCGAGAATCTATTTGAGGCTTTAGAAACCAACCTATTAGCATAAAAAATAATGGGATATAATTTAATTTTTAGATATATATATGACTTTAGCTTTTCATATTATCAGATAACATAAATTTAAGTTTCAATTCAATCACTATCTCCTAAAATCTAAACTTTATCATTCTCAGGAATATTAAAAAAATCCTACATTAAAAAATGAATTACCAAAATCTATAATGCATGTCTTTTTCAAATACAAACCTAAATACTTAAATTTAAGCAAAAAAAAAAAATTCAAAATATAAATCTCATATTTTTGACTCTTTAAGTAAAAAATTGCAATTTTGATTTACCTTAAACTTGTTAATAGGTTATTTTTTTGTTTTTCATTATTCGTAGCTGTGCTAAATCAGATTGAGATATCGCATAAAACTTATAAGACACTCTAGAAATTTTTTTACTTAAGCTGGCAATTGGGATAATAATTTTACTTTAAACTCAAGTTCCGATGGATTTTTAAATAGCAATTCATATATTCTTGATTATATCTTAGGGGACTTTCTTTTCAAGGTGCTTCTAATAAGCTAAGCTCTTCTTTTGTATGCTGTCTTATGCAAATATTCTATGTATTCCTACCTTCTTTCTGATGACTAGCTATGTACAATATAGTGACATTCCGAATCATTAATAATTAATCTTGGGTTATTTGTTAAATTTTAATGCAAAGTCTTTCATTAGCATTTTTATGTGATTGCAAGAAATTTATATAGTTTTATTATTAAGATTATGAATTTATATAATATAGATTATTAAGGGGATATAGGATTTTTATTGCCCTAAATGTATAAAATGATAATTTAAAAGAACTTAGTGATTGCCAAACTTATATTTTGTTATGGCATTGTTATATTATAAAAGTATCTTAGTAAATAAAAAAAACCCCACATAACTCTCATAACTTATCTTAAAACATCAAAATTTCATCATTCACACTCTTATAATCCAACCCCTGCAATAAAACTCAATCCTACTTTCTTTCCCTATCCTAAAAATCAATTCATATCAACATACTATCCTATAAATCCACCCTTCCCTTTCAATTTCTTTTATCTTTTATCTAATCAAAATATTATACATATTTTTATGCTCCCCAAAAAAATATATGTTTCCGTTAGCGTGTTTAAATAAAATTTAATATGATTACAGTGTTTTCTGAAGAAACAGATAATAAAGAAAACATACAACTATTGGCAAAGCCTCGCAACTCTTTTCCAATTCAGCGAGCTTTTGGGACTGATTTAACAAAATCCCTCCCACAAATATCTTTACAAAATTCATCAGATCCTCAACAACTTGACTATTATTCTGATGATATTTATGAATACTTATTGTCAATAGAAAACTATCATGTGGCTAAATTTGGGTATATGAAAAATCAAGCTGATATTACAGAAAAAATGCGCTCGGTACTTTTAGATTGGTTAGTAGAAGTCCATTATCGTTTTAAGCTTGCCCCAGAAACTCTTTTTTTAACTGTTAATTTGATTGACCGCTACCTTGAAAAGGTCATAATTTGTCGTTCGCGTTTGCAGCTTATAGGTGTATCTGCAATGCTTATTGCAAGTAAATACGAAGATATTTACCCTCCAGAAATTCGAGACCTTGTATATATAACAGATAAAGCCTACACAAAGGGAGAGATTTTACAAACAGAAAAATCTATATTAAAAATACTAGATTATAACATAACAGTCCCTAGCTCTTATAGATTCCTTGAAAGGTTTTCAAAAATAAGCGGACTTTCTCTAGAGCAAACATCTTTGGCTAGATACTTACAAGAACTAGCCCTAATTGACTATAAAATGCTTAAATATTCCAATTCTCTTATTGCGGCTGGATCAATTTATCTTATGTTTAAGCTTAAAAGTATAAAACCTGAATGGACTGGAGACTTAAGAAAAGCTTCTGGATATACAGAAGATCAAATAAAACCTTGTGCTAAAGATTTATGTTTATTATTTCAAAATTCACATAAATCAAGTTTGAAAGGAGTTAGGGAAAAATTCTCATCAGATCAGTTCTTTTGTGTAGCTAATACTCCTATGTTGTAATTTATAAATATCTTGGTAGTTATTTTAGAAGGTTAATAAGTTTAAGGTAAGATAAAATACTTGATAATAATTAGGAATTAATAAGTAGTAAAGTTTGGATATAAACTTTTAGGATAAAATTTTTTTATTAGTTGAAATTATTTAAAGGAGAGGTTTGAGGATTTACTTGTAGATATAAAATACTAATTGTAATAAAAGTGCATTTTATTATATGCTTGAGTTCAATTTGTTTAATAATATTAAGCCAGAGTTTATTTTATGTAATGATATTATGAATTTCTCTTATAAATATAATGAATCCAGATGCATACCAAGAACAAGTTGAAATTTTACTCAGAATATTTTCTCAGTTTCCAGACATATCTTGCTTATATGACACAAGATTTTTAAAGATATATTTTTCCTTAGAAAATGATTGGGAAATATGCATTGTATATAGTCATGCTTTTCGTAGCCCAGTATTATACTTTAGAAATAGGATTCAAGGATTAACATTAGAAGAAGTGCATAATCATATAAAAGCATATACTGAGTATATTTCTCCAGCAGAGTTACCATATACAGGAGAACCTTATTTTTTCTTACACCCTTGTCGCAGTCAAAATTTGTTAGAAGGGTTTAGCTTGGCTACATGGCTTAGTGTTGTTTTACAAGTCTTAGGCTTGAGCTTACCACTTGGATTTTATATAGAATTCAATAAATTCATAGGTGTAAACAAAAGTGTCTAATCAAAAATATTTTTGAGATACAAATTTTGCCTTAGAAGTTAAGTTTTTTTGTGATAATTTAAAGCTTTTTTATTAAGAATTTTAAAATTTACGAAAAGTACTTTTGATGAAAAATAAGGTTAAAAAAATAGGCTTATGTTGAATATAAAAGAGAGTCATGTATTTACTTTTATGTTTGAGTTTTTAATAGATTTTATATTTTAGTTAGTTTTGATATAAAATTATATTATTTTAATAGAAAGTTAATCAGGGAGGATAAAAATGTATTACAATCAAGCTAAGGAATATAATATGATGGCTTTATATCTAGATTATTTTTCTGTTTATATAGAAGAAATGTTTTTAATGTAACTTATGACTAAGATTCAGTTTTATAATTATAATCGCTCGTTAAAATTATAATTTTGCCCCTCATAAATCAGCTAAAGCATTATAATCTGTTTAACATTTATTTCAAAATATATCCACTATAGCCTTTAACTATATCAAAATGCCACTTCAATTTATCATCCAACCTTATCTTATAATATACTTTCTCTAATCCATTTTTCAAAAAAAAACTTAATATTCTTTTATCTAAAATCCTTTAACATTATTTATGATTATTTTCCTTCTCATCTTAATCCTCATATTCTTATACATATTCCATCATAAAATCATATTTTCAGTATTTTTTTATAATAAATATGAATGAATTCTCAGAGTTATACCTGGGTACGCACATAGGCCAAGCTTTACTAGAAACTCTAGATAAATATTATGAAACAGGAGAAATATCATCCGAAATAAAAAACATGTTCATATATTGCTTTGAAGAAAGTCTTATCAAAGTTATGGAAGAAGAATGCAAAAATATGTGTAGCATAAAAGGACATTTAGATACTTATCAAAACGTGGATAATGTGTGGAAGTTCTGGGTACGTGGGGCGTTTATATCAGGGGAAACTTTGGGTGCTACAGTCCCAATGCTGAAAATTGTTGCAGTTTCTGAAGACCATAAGAATGCAGAGATGAATAAAGGTAAACCTTATAAAAAGCAAAAAGTAAGCGAAATAGACTAATTAAATTTTACTTTATACTTCATAAAATCATAACTTTTACAAATCTAAAATCTTATTTTCTTACCTTAATTAACATATAAATAATATGACTGATGGAGCAAGCCCTAGACTTAAAAGCTTATCTCCTTTACGTATAGACCTAGCTCGCAAGAACTGGAGAAAAGTCAAATTGATTATAAAACTTGATAATATCGTCTCACATTTAAAAATCTTTGCTGAAGAGCGTGAAGAAAGAAGGTACACTTCCCATAACTATACTGAAATATCTGTAAAAAAATGTTGTGTCATACCTCAAAACTCAATGACAAAAGCTTGTTTTGATTTTTTTGCATCAATTGCATATTTATGTACTTGTTTTTCAATACCATATTCTGTGTTTTTCCATAATGATTCTGCATCACAGTATAAATCGCCTGCAGATGTTTTTTTTGATGTGATTATTGCAATTGACTTTTTATTAAACTTTGTCCCTGTGTTTTTTTCAGAAGTGGTGTTTGATTTTAAAAATCTCTCCTCAGAAAAACTTGGGTATTTAGCTTTATTGATGCCAGATCTACTTTCGCTGATTCCATTTTTCCTCCTTCATCAGAGCTTGGTCTGGTTTCGACTTTTAAGGCTTTTAAGAATAAATGCTCTTATTTACTGGATTGAGGAATCTGTTATAACTAAGCATTTTTTAACTGAAGTTCTGGTTAAAGATGAGTATATGAGAAAAACAGAACCCTAATAAAAAACAGTTGTCAAGTTATTGAAATTCATGCTCCTAGTTGGTATAACTTGTCATTGTATAGCATGTATGTGGTACTACATAACAACAGTTGAAGACTCAAACATAACCTGGATGTCAGGAGCATTTTATGATGAAGATTCAAAATATATGGGTTCCAGTAATCGGGATAAATATATGGCATCTTTATATTGGACAACCGTAACTTTTACTAGTGTAGGTTATGGAGATATAGTCCCAAAATCTATTCCTGAATACATTTACGCAATGATTATAGAGTTTCTTGGAATTATGTTTTTCGCTTATCTTATGGGTCATGTAAATACTTATATTTCTAATATCGACAAAAAGCATGAAGCCCTTAAAAAACGTGAAAACGATCTAGACAAATGGATTTTCGACCTTGATAGTTCATATCCAGATAAAGTAATGCCATCAAGTATCTATGAAGGGATTAGAGATTATTACAAATTCCAATGGGAAAATGATGATAGTTCTATAGAAAACTTCAATAAATTCATGTTAAAACTGCCGAGTCATTTAAGACATGAAATGAATCAATATTTGTATAAAACCCGAATAGAATTCCTTGGAGCTTTTATAGTTGGAGTAACCGATAATACTGTTTACGAACTTGCTGTTAATATAAAACCTAGATACGAAGGTAAAGCTGTGGAGCTTATAAAAAAAGGGACTAGATCTAAATATTTTTACGTTATAAAAAGTGGAAGTATTGTTATAATAGACGACGCACCATTCTTAAAACTTAACCAAAAAAGTTACTTTGGGGAAATCAGTGTAATTTTTAAAGAGAAATCTGACTTTGGGTATATAACGGATGGAGAGACCAGCTTGCTTACAGTCCATAGAAATGTTTTTGAAAAAATCGCTAAATACGATCTAAGAATCCTTGCAGTCCGAGCTTTTAGACGAAATAAATACTTCCATATGGCTAAAGAAAAAAGCAAAATGCATGACTTAGATCGAAAATATGATAAAGAAATAGAAGAATTCAACATTTTTCATGATCGACTTGATGATGATGAAGCTGAAGAGTTCGAAAGAAAAACAACAAAATATCTTGTGAATTATGAGACTAAAGCTGATAAATATTTAAACAAAATCAAACTTATCCAAGAAGAACAATTTGAAACTATTACAAGACTTCAAAAAGATCTTGAAAGAATAAAACTTAATAGACCAAACAGACCAAGTTTATAATAAGCTTTTATTTATTGTAAGGATAATGTGGTGGATAATTTTATAATAAATGGGAAATTGTATGAAAGGAGGAAAACCTAGACTTAGGCAAGATGAGCAAGTAGAATTATGTGATAAAGGCTGGATGAAAGAATCAGGGTGTATCGATAAGTTTAGCTTTTCTAAAAACTTAAACCCAGTACTGTATAATAAAGTGCAGATAGCTTTAGCACAAAGCTCATATAGCTTATCATATAATTTAGAAGAAGAAGAAGACATTCCAACTTTGAATTCAGTATATTTGAATACTCATAAAGAGGCAATTAAGAAGTATTAAATATTTAGAGGACTTCCTAATGTTCAGATAAGCAATTTTATATTTGCTATGTTTAAGCTTAGAAAAACATTGTTTTTAGATGATAATTCTAAGCATTTTAATCAAGAAGAGAATGAAAGGATGAGAAATATTGGTGAATCTTATTTTGGCAGGAATAAAGTTACGAGTAATTTTTTGAATACTCTGGGTATTAAGTCTATGAATAAGATACTTTATAGTATTAGGGAAGAATTCCCAAATCTGCAATATTGCCCTATTTTACCGAGAGTGGTTCAATTTTTTTTGTGGTATATCCCTGAGAAGTTAACGTTAAAGATGACAATGACGCTTCTTGAGGAAAATTTTAAACTGGAAAATGCTTCAAATTTTATAAGGTTCAGCAAGTCTACAGCGATAAAATATTTCTCAACAAACTTAAAATTCACCAAAAACCTTGAAAAAATCGCTTTAACTTTATCGAAGCAAATTGTTAACAAGAAAGCAGCTAAAATAATTATTGAAGAACTAATCGACAACATGTGTATTTCAGTAATCCCAGTTGAAGTATTCTTTATATAGTTCCTGCCAATAATTTTCATTAGTTTTTTACTCTCAGGAATATACTTCATAGCATCCCTATCAGGAAACCTCTTTTCTCTAATCGCCTC
This sequence comes from Stentor coeruleus, assembly GCA_001970955.1. NCBI lineage: Eukaryota > Ciliophora > Heterotrichea > Heterotrichida > Stentoridae > Stentor > Stentor coeruleus. The sequence goes on along the minus strand of MPUH01000287.1, from coordinate 2,849 downwards.
TGATGAAAGTCCCGACATAGATAAACTTCGTGAGGCTTGCAAAAATGCTGATATCTTATCAATAATCTCAAAATCGCACAAATTTAACGAAACTTCAATATCAAGAGTAAGCTCAAGTGATAGTAGCAATTTAGAAGCATGTTCGACTTATGTTCCAATGCTTAAAAATCCATCTAAAATCTTTGGTTCATTCGAAAAAGTATTTTTCATATAGAAAAACATGCTTTTCACACTAATCCCAAAAGTTCATATTTATGGGGTCATGGACAAAGTCTTTTCTTTTGATAAAAACGGCCTATTAATCACTGAATTGAATATTTTATGGCATAGAAAAGCTCTGGCTTCATTAATTCTTATTGAAACAAGGAAAAAAGTTTTTGGGTTTTTTTTCGATAGAGAAATCGAATTGTTTGAAAAAGGAGTCGATCAGTCATATTCTTTGTTTTTCATACATGATAAGGGGAATTCAATATTTAAACATACTCAAGGGGAGATGGTGTTTTTTGAATTCAAAGAACAAAAAGGGATTTTTATTGGGAAAAAAGAGTAAGTTTTATGTAGAAAACCAATGATAAACTTGGAATACTCGTTATTAGATGTGAATATTAAAAATTGTGAAGCTTTTGTTTGTAATCGAGAACTAATTCCAGAAGAAAGTTTGGAGGTCAACAATATAGAATTATACTTAATGAAATAGGTTTTTAAATGTTGTAATATGAAATACTGTATATTTTATATTATTTGTTACAAATTTTAAAGGGAATTAGAATTGGATGTAAAGTAAAAGGTTTAGAATATTTTAGTAGAGTTTTAAGATATATACTCTTAGATGTAATATGGAAAAGAGCATTTTTTGAACTTAGAAAAGGTAGGAAATAGTTTATAGGGATTTTTATTAATGGTATAAATTATAGAGTGTAATAGAATTTTACTGAAACTGAAATTGAGCAAAATTATGTTTGGGAAATGTTAAGTGAATAGAGATGTATTGATGGAAATTGTGAATACAATTATGGTATTTAAGTTATGATTACAATATTATATTTACAAGATTTATTCTAGAAGTATCGGGTTAGTAGCTGTAGAGAACCAGCTGATTAGAAGACAATTCTTAGTCACTCTATAATGACGAAAGGCAGGCAGTTTTTAATGGATTCAAAAATCTAAAAAATTTAAAGAAATCTTGATAAATACTTAAAAGCATTAACTCAATTAAGAATTTAAATAATATAAGGGCAAATTTATCGTAAGTAAATTTATTTTAAAATAAAATATTTGATACAAAACTGTCAACATACCAAAATTTAAAAGTAATGTCTCACATATCAAAATTAAAAAAATAAAATGGGATATATTATTTTAGATGAAAATTTTATGCAAATCGCTTATAATCTCACAGAATTCATTTAATAATTTAATATTATCACAAAGCAATTTTATTCACATCAAGACCTTTGTGTATGCGAAGCTTTGGAAAATATATTTGAAAAATGTTAATATTTTAAATCTACAACTTCTAATGTTTTATAAATTTATAATTTGATAAATTTCTAGTAAAGGTGTTTTAATTACTAATTCATTTAAACTTTATTAAAGCTGTAAGTTAATTTTAAGGATGAGAAAAATACTATATATAATTAAAATATAAGTTAAATATAAAAAAAAATAATAAAAGGAGCACTGGCAAACATGTTTTTTAGCTTATCTTAAATAATAACAACTATAAAAAATTACATAAATTGAACTTAAATATTCTTTCTAATTCATTTAAATTATGTGGAAAGATTTTGCTGTGAGATGAGATTATATATTTTGACTAAATTTTATTTAAGTTTTTTTAATTTTATGATAGATAATAATCATTCATATGCAGTTTTCAGCAAAAGAAAGCAAAATAAATTATCAAAGATTTATTTTTAAGCTTAAAAATTTCAATATTCTTATGATATATCCCATTTTACTTAAAAAAACTAGCAATTTTACTATTCAAAACTTGGAGGACTAATATCTCCAGAAATATTTGAAACATGAGTAGAAATACTACTTTTGAACCTACAATGTAAAGGTGACTCATGCATATACAATTTAGTAGGCCGAGTATGTATTTTAGTCTGCCTTAATAGTTCTTCAATCTGTATCCTATGGCTTTCATTAAGAACCTTTTTCTTTGTCTTGTATCCAAGTATATCTTCAAGTTCCATATATTTATGAATCCACTTTCCTAATAATTCATTGAGCTTATTAACTTCCAATTGTTTTCTTACAAGTTCCTTTTCACATATGTCTTTAAATCCATCAAGAAATTCTCTCCACCTATCTTTCTCTTTAGCGTAAACATTAGAATTTTCATTAGTAAGATTGTCTAAAAGTTTTTTATAACTGTTTCTTTCAACTGTTATAATTTCGTTAGACTTCTTTAACTGATCATTATAAAGAGATTGTATTTGAAGGTTTGATTCTAGGTAGAGATACTTTTCATGATCTTCATATAGGTTATCATAACTGGCTAAAAGAGAGTTTCTTTTTTTTCTATTCAATAACTGTAAAGGAGCAGTAGTCCCAGTTCTATTAGCTTTACGCATAATAGGTTTATCAGCTTGTACAGGCTGAACATTCGGTTTAACAAATCTTATAATTTTCCCCTTCCCCAATTCTACTCCTACATCTTTTTTTAATTGGTCTTTCTCGAGTTTTTCAAAGATCTCAACAAGTTTTCCATACGTGCTATGCAAAGAAAGTACCATTTTTTCAAGAATGCCTATTCGTTCCTTTTGAGTATTAATAACTTTAGTCCTAAGGTTCATTTTTTCTCTTAAAAGCTTGTATTTCCATAGTATCTCATAATATCC